>JAMZAV010013636.1:0-13336 GCA_024449915.1 Sweltsa coloradensis | reverse complement strand
GCTTTTTGATTCAGTATATCAATACTAGGAAATATTACTTTTTGGACAAACCTTTTAATTTTTACCTTTGCAGATGTGTATTTTCAAACTCCTCTAAAAAGGGCACTTTTTGTCCCATTCACATGGGGAAAAAATTAATTATTTTTTATTCACAAAAAATGGGTCAAATTGGAATATCTATCATTTACCCGGATTAAAATAGGTAACCCTATAGTATTTGAAATATTTTCCTTTAGGGAGAAAAGCTTCCCTATATGGATCACTGATATGTCCGTCCATCCGTGCGTGAGTCACGTCTCACGATAAAACCGAACATGACCTCCTATTGGCATAGGTTTGTGTTGACATTTCCCCTCAACAAGGATGATACAGAATATTTTTGGAAGGATGATACAGAATATTTTTGGTGACCCTGGAGCCAAAATATTCACACATTTAAGTGGCCGGTACCTCAACCATTATTGAATGCAAAACAAGCCAGGAACATTTTAATCAATAAAAATAACGACGGTTTGCAAATTATTTAATTTTTGTATTCCTCTTTACGAATTTTTGATTAAGTAGCTTCGCTTTCCCTCTTTTGGGCAGTCCAGTTGTTAATTTTTTTTGTGTAATGTGTAATTCTTATGTTGTATTTTGGATTATTATTGTTTTAACAGCTTGGCTATAGTTGAAGTTACTTGTGAGTGAAATTTTGCGTCTATTAGTATAATAATTATTGTACTTTTCGAGACCATTTAAAGTTTAACACATTACAATCCTTTCTAACAATCTCGGGCCATGTCTTCCAACAGCAAAAACAAAATATTGCCTTCAAGTCAATTCTGCCAACATTCTTTCAAAGAAAACAAATACTAAACGGTTATTTTTTAACATTTTAGTCACGCGATTTTCGTGTTTTCCCTTTCTAACGATTCGAACAGTTTTCAAAAGATAATTATTGTCATATGTGCAAGGCGGTGATATCTTGATAATTATCAACGTCGAGCAGGCTGTATTGTTTGTCTAGCCTATCATTATGTTCTGGTTTTAGTAAGACTACTTTTACAACCTGAGGCATCTTTCTTAGGGTCAACAGCCTTCCCTTGTAGCTGATTCGAAAAAACATTAATGATGGTTTAGTTAGGCTACAATATTAATAAACCCAAAGATATAAATATATATATATATTTTATTATTTTGATATTTTGTTTTTCTATGTTACGCCTTGTGTGGACTTTTATTTTTGTAAGTTTTTAGAATTAATATCTTGTTTTCTGAGGATAGCCCACACTGTTGGGCTGAAACGTCAATGCAATTAAAGCAGATTCGACGCGGCGAAATGTCCCGACCAATTAATTGTGTTAATTATTTACCGGGCCGCGAAAGCCTTAAATTTGAAACCCAAAGATCTTTTAAACCTTTTATAGGATAACATAGTTACCACCACTTTTCAAAATCTACACAATTAAATTTGCCAGTTTTTTAATACTTTTTGTCCGGGTAAAAAGCTGTCTTGTTTTGTTTAGAATTGATAGAACTTTTCCCCACTAAATTCTAATGATAAGAAGGATTTTTCTAATGGTTCAAAAATCAAATTGTGTATAAAAACACAAAAATACACAAATTTCCGGGATTCCGGGATATTTTGTTTGCCTGTAGTAGATTCAATTTGAACATGTAAGAAGGTGCTAAAACATTGCAAAAAATATATTATCTTAAAAAATAAATCAAAATTTGATAAAACAAGGGAAAAATCTAAAAAGTTCTAAAATTCTTTAAAAAACTTGAAAAATTCAAATTTTTAATGTAAAAGGCAAAATTTTGGGTCGCAGGTTTTGCCCTATAAGGGATAATATTTGAATACATAAAATAAATTTTGTTTTAATATTATAAAGAGATTAAAAACAGTAAACATTTGTATGAATTTTACTTATTTAACTAGAAACCGATATTGTTAAGATACCAACGAACAGAGGCGTAATGCGTGAAACTCTCATAATGCCATCGGTCGATATCTGCTACCAAGAAGCATGACTAAAATATGCTTTAAAACAATATATTTTGGGACAAAAGTGTACACACTGTCGGACGGCACAAGATTATTTTTTGTACCGTCTGACAAAAAAAAGATAATCAAACGTTATTTCAGAAAATTATTTACCTTTATAGAGAGGTGGACGGCAAAGGTATAGAAACAATATTGAAAAAATTGTCGCTAAAATAATTATATTTTGCGTTTAGTTCAGTGTGTACGCCTTAACAATATAATCTCAAAACAGGCACATAATGGCAGGCAGTGAGAGGGAGGTTAAGCCCTTCCACCCTTTAATTTTTTTTAAAGTTCCCATCATTCAATCACCAAACTTTTCATCCATCTATCTTTCACTTTTAAAATATCGATAAGAGCCTTATGAATATTCCAACTTTTACGATAAATGTTTCTATAAATCTTAAGGCGTTGGTAGAACAAGTTATAATCTTATCCATTATCTCTCTTTGCGTATTTTGTACTTTCTATGCGTACACGTACTCCAAACTGCTTTATAATAATACGAGAAATAATAATGGTCGTGGAAAGTTCAGACTAATGGAGCCGTATCCATTACTAGTTTAAAAATATAACAACAAAAAACTAAACCTTATGATTTTTACCTGAACATGTCATCAGTACTTTCAAAATTTTCCTTTTGAACTCATTGCATAAATAAGTAAAGTGGTATAAAATCTTGTCTATAGTGATTTGCCAATCTTTAGGTAATTAAGTAGGTATATGTAGGCAGGTTCTGAGGACAGAATATACAGAGGTTTTTTAATGCAACGTCATAGTAACGCACATAAAAATTATTATATAGAAGAAAATCAATGTTAAAAATTCCATCTCAGCGGGATTTCGAACTCGGGTCTTTCGATTCTGGGTTTGGAGGATTTATCCTAAGCTACCGAGATGGTGACTTTATAACATCTGGATTGTTGGTGCATTAAATACATGAATATATTGGAATAGTACTGCATTTAGTATTTAGTATTTAGTATTAAGTTATTTTATTATTTTATTATATATTATATTATTAAGTTATTTTCAGGACACAGTAATATACATAAAGACAAAATACTAGATCAACAAAATATAATTATGCACATGTGCAAGTGCTAAAAAGTAAAATAATAAAATAATAGAAAATAAAAAAACTAAATTAAACATGAAGTGTTTAAACTCAAGCCTGGGTAGTTCCATGTGTAGCTTAGGGGTAAAGCACCCGACCGGCAACTGGGAGACGGGGTTCGATACCCCGCTGAGATAGATTTTTCAATATCTAGATTGATTTACATAAAATCAATTACACCTACGGGATTGTTTCCCGACTTATTAAATTAAGAAATAAATTGTCTAATTAGCCTTGTGAAATGTGTCCAACCAGTTGTGCGCTAGTCCTTTTTCACTTTCCGATCTATTGTTGGCAATTATTCGCTCGGCGATAAAGTCTGCGCAGTAATGTTTCGCTTGGTCCGCTTCTTACAAAATCTTGATTGTCTTCCTTGCAATTGTGTACTATATAAAGTCCTTTATAGCCCTTTTTATTTAAGACTAGGACCCAAAATTTGCTTAACAATTTGAAATAAAAAATAAATAAAAATTTGAATATTTCCTTGATCTTTTGCTGATTTTGGATTCCAAATTGTCACCAAAGTTGAAAATTTCAAATTTTATTTTATTTTAAAAATAAGATTTTTTGCATTTTTCCCTCATGGTTAAATAGAATCTACTACAGGCAAACAAAATATCCGGAACATCCTTGAAATTTGTGTATTTTTGTGCTTTTATACACAATTTGATTTTTAAACCATTGCAAAAGTCATTCTAATTATTAAAAAAGGAAAAATTCCGAACAAAACAAAGCATCTTTTTTCCCGGGATAAAAATATGAAAAACTGGAAGATTTGATTTTGTAGATTTTGGATTGTGGTGTTAAACTATTAGGCTATACCTACACCTTATAAAAGGATGAAAACGTTTTCATTATGCCGTTTTCTGTATGTCTAAACAAACTTTTCCCCTTAAATTTAATAAAGTAACTAAGCACCACCATATGTCACTCTTCTGTCTGTCTGTCCGTCTGTGCGTGTGTTACACGTTAAAAACCGAACATAACCTCCACACAACATGACATGAACATGACATGCGTTTTTTGTTGTCATGTCCTTTCAACAAGGATGATACGTATGACCCCATGGGCCAGGGGGCGGTACTAGCGCTACCCAAAATTGACAAATAAATATCCGGCACCTCCATTACCAACAGAATTTGAACAATGGTAAGAAAAGTATAGGCCTATTTTTTTTTTATTCTTTTTCAACGATCTCTTCCTGAAGAAGCTTTGTCTTGTTTATGTATAATCCCATTTTCATATACGACGCACACTTCTTAAATGTTTTATATATATTCAATGTCTTCAATGTCTTTATTAGCTTTAATGTCTTAAATATCTTTAATGACTTAAATGTCTTAATTATCTTCAATTTCTTCAAATGTCTTTAATATATTAATTTTCTTAAATGTCTTAAATATCTTCCATGACTTAATTGTCTTAAAAATGTCTTAATCATTGATAGCAACTCCGTAGTTTAAAATGTGTCGGTAAATTTTTTTGAATTTTCGGTTCTTCAAAATTTCTCAATATGATTTGAAAAACGTATCTTTTACCGTGTAACTTATTCCATGCCTACAACCACAACTCTACGCACTCACTCTTTACAACCTATTTACAATCTATTAAGAGTTCGCGTATGACTTCACAACATCCACACATAAATCCCGTACCTACACTAACCATGTTACGTAACTCACTACATTTATGGAAAGTAGTTGGCTATTATATTGTAAAAATATCTAAACATTTACTATGCGTCCTATAAGTGCATTGGAAAGTCACATTCTTTCTTGAAACACCACAACATATCTATAATAAACGCATTAGAAATTTAATGACACAAATTCAAATCTCGATGTCATAATGTCATAGTTACTTCATATACTTGCTGTGTATAATAACACAGGATAGTTACATATATTTTGAAAGCTATTTAATCATTAAGGGTAATCTTTCTATAATAATACCTTTTTTCTGGTTGTGAATTGGTGAATTTCCTTGCGTAACCAGTGGTTATATGGGCACTGGAATTAAAGTGACTATGGTAATGGTTTGTTGTGTCAAGGATGGGTCTCGGTGGTTTGGGCATTGTTAGAAATCAGCTGTTGTTCTTGAAGGTGGGGCGTGTTTAATGCAGTGGAAACATTGAAAGCGTGGACATCCACTTTTAGAGCCACTTGAGCGATTAAGTGGTAATATTAGAAGTTATATGTCAATTTAGGGTTTTAGGTTATAAATGTAAATCGAGAGAAACATATATTTTCGAAAAGGTTTTTCCATGCATTTCACCACCCTTTTGACAGTTAGTAAATAGCGGTTTGCTCGGCCAAGAAGCATCCTACGTATATACAATTTTGCAAACTTGTCAATAAAGCATACATGGACGTTCTTACAGTCATAGATTTTCAAAATTTTGACTTGATCAGCCAGAAAAAATTCACGAATATAGTCAATTTTGGACTTTTTAACAAAATTGAAATTCGTGAAATCTTATTTATTCTTTATAAATTATTAAAAACCAATTTTAGGAATGTGTTGCTATAGAAACCTTTATTTTCACTTTTTTGAGATATGTTAAAAATTTCTAACGACTGTGATGTCATTCAGCCGAGCAAACAGAAAATTGCCTAAAACGCAGGTGGTGAACGCTCTTAAGTTTTAAACGTACCCGTATGACACAATTCACCATTAGATGTGCAAGAAACTTCTTACATCCAAGCAAAACAGCAAACAAACAACAAAAGCAAGAAATAAAAAGTACTCAATCGAAACAACAATAATTGTTATTATTTAAAACAACCGTTATCAAATTGCATATTATTTTGCACATTTTAATTTTTTAGCGCTACAGATATGATGTTACCATCAACAGATATGAATGCTGTATTTTCATTTAACGATTTTAATGAATGAGTAGACATGACAGTAGCCTTAATGACGTGTCTACTTACTAGGAAAACGCTCAGTTGGACGCGTTGTTGAGCGAGCACCGGTACGTGCAACATGACCCGAGTACGACATTCCCATAAGGCCCACCACAAACTGTAGGCCTAACTGGATATTGACATTGTACACTTTATACTATTCCAACATCTTTGCATTGTACTAATTCACGTCATGCCTTCTAAAGTGTATCTTTGTATCTTCACTGCCTCCTTCATTTTTTAACATCATTTTTCGAATTATGATTACCAATAAGTCTTTAAGGTCTTAACCGATTTAGCTGAAAATTTGGAAAATAGGAGAGAATGTTGTACTTATTGACCCTGCAAAATTTCATAACGATCGGAACATTTTTATTTTTTTTTTTATTTTTTATTTATTTTTTTATTTTTTATAACCAACGATCGGATTTTGTTCAAAAACTATACAGCAACCCGCCTAGGTGGTATGTACATGTGTAAAAAATTTCAGGTCGATCAGAGAAACGGTGCGACCTGTATCGAAGCAGTAACAGAAAAAAAAAAAAAAAAAAAAAACAGACATTCGAGCCATAAGAGTCAAGTGGAGACGCTCGCTACGCTCGCTCAATAATAAATGAATATTCCTTAAAATCTACAATAATGTAACAAAAAGTTGTCTCATGGTTTTGATTTGTTTTATGTTCAATTGTAATCATCTATCAAAATAAGAGCATTGTATGTTGGTTATTTTAGATTTTAGCAAATTCATCAGTGTCCTTCCATGATGACGCGTACTTTTAATAAAGTATGTATACTGCCTATATCTATTTTTTAAATTTGTTTTATAATACTGCCTATATCTATTTTTTAAATTTGTTTTATATTTCTTGTACTGTAATTAAACACAACAAATTGTTTATCAATTTTTATTAATCGCGAAACACTCTCGTAGGTGTAGGCTAATTGATTTGATGTAAATTCAGAAATTAAAATAAAAAATCATTTCAGCGGGGTATCGAACCCGACCGGCAATCGGGAGACCGGGGTTCGAAACCCCACTGAGGTGTTAAAATAAAATTGGATTGATTTCCATTAAAAACAACAAGTATCCCATTTTTAAATCCAGTTTAAACAAATAAAACTATCAACAAACGTTTATTAGCAAATAGTAAACACGTCTTAACAATGTCTGGTTACAAAGACTAATCGCTTTAGTGATCTTGATGCGGCTTCAGACTCGAGTGAAAAAACTAATTGAATTTGTAACTAATCGCTTTTTAAATAAAGAAAGGCATTCGGCTAGAAAAAATGACTTCGTTTCGTTGTTATACAATTCGTCAATGTTCTGAGTCGCTAAGTTTTTTCTACAGTCGTCTGGCTTTTTTTGTGACTGTTGCAAATTTTAATTTATTGCGTAGCGTTTCGTCTGTCGATGTTCGCTCACTCAAGTGGTGTGGCTCATCGATAGCACGCTACAATCACTAATAACAGTTATAAACGTTGCAGAGCAGTAAATAGTTCCCTGTTGCCACGTTTTAATTTTACAGACTTTTTAAAATGTAGTTGGAAAAGTTAGAATATTTCTTCATGATATTATATACATTATAAATAAATTATCAACTTTGTATTGTTTCGCAATTTTTACTATAATCTATATTTTGAAAGCAATATAACTATTTATATTATATGCATTTTATTAATAAAAGCGACCTTTTTTATTTTTAATAAAAGTTTCCTTTTCCTTTATTTTGGGTCGGGGGTCTAAGGTTTGGTGGGGTATAGCCTCCGGTTACCAAAAATATTGTGATATTATTTTTTAAACAGACCATTATTAAAATGAAAGTATTCTTATGTGTGGTTCTGGTATTAGAGATAAGGACATAAATTTCAGAAATTCCAATTCATAATTTTGATTGTTACTAAATTTTAAAATAAAAGTGTTGTTAATTTTTTGTTAGTCAAATTCACTTTATGAAAAATATAAATTATCGATTATGTTTTTGTTTCCGCTGGTACAAACCGGGACGCCTCTTTAACTTGCACTTAATTACCATTTTAGAAAATGTGAAAACGTAGCAGACGCCTCCGCTTCTCAATCTAACGGTCGATCTTCTCAGCACGCGTAGTAGCTTCAATGTCCGAGTGTGTCCTACTGAGCTACATCCGTTACGAGTGTCTTCACTCACCGCCAAGCACTGCTCACCGGAGCGGGCCTTTGTTGTTCGCGAATTCACCGTTTACTTATTTCGTTAATTTTACACTACGCCAAATTAATTAATTAAATAGAACAAATTTTTGAAATGTTCGAAAAAATAAATTGGAACGTTTTTTTGTATTTGAATTACGCGCGTTTGATTGAATAAATGGCGGGAAGTTCAAAAGGCGACAAGAAGAATAGAAAGGAAGAACGAATGTCAGGATTAAGTGAGTGACTTTAAAAAATAAGGTCTTGGGCCAGATTCAAGAAAAACTAGAATTAAAATCACCATGACTATTAAAACGTGTGTCTTAAATTATTACGCGTTTCAAATATCGTGTTCTTTATACAGTGTATAATAAAATAACATGATGATGACTTTTACATGATTAATCCACACAAAAACAAAATGTATGATAGCGCTTCAATTTCTTTCTTTGTGTGGATTTTCCGTTGGAAGGCATTGCAAAATAAAAGAACTAGAAACTACGTGTCTAATGGCAAAATTGTCCTATTCAAACCAATGCTGAATTGTGGACACTGCCTGCTCGAACACCTTTCATTTGCGACCAACGTTAAAAAAAGTCCACATTAATAATAATAATAAAATAAATTATGAAAGTGATTCGACTAGATTTAGCATCGGTTTGATTTGATTATAACTAGGAAAAGGGTAGAAGGCTAGAATTGGAGGAAGTGTCCAAGATGGCGTTGATCCGCGGGTGTTCGCACTGTCCATACCACTGATTGCTATATTTCCTATTAAAAATATCGATCTTTGGTTGGTTATCGTTCACTCGTCGATTGCGTCTGGGCCTACAGGGTTGGCTTGGTCGCTTTGGTTTAATGTCTCCCACTGGAAATCAGTTATGTGACTGAGTGGGTAGAATCTAAATACGAATTGATTGATTGATTTTATTTATTTACTTATAATTTATTTAATTTGACTACCTCCCAGCATTCACCTTGTCATTCAAGAATGCCTTTTAACCCCTACAATCAGGATGGCCAGTTTGTGGTATCAAACTGATAACTACCCGAATTTAAGTGACGTGTGTAACAATTAAATAACTATATCTGTGTATGCACATAACCTTTGTGTTAGCCTTTGGAACCACTTCAAGTTCTATAGTCTAGTGACCAGTGTACGGATGAAAGTGTTGCCGCCTCCCACCTGGCAGACAGACAGACAGACAGACAGACAGACAGACAGACAGACAGTCAGACAGTCAGACAGTCAGACAGACAGGCAGATACACAGACATACAGAGAGACAGACAGACAGACAGACGGGCGCCAGTATGTCTGCCAGTCACACACATCAGACAGACAGACGGGCGCCAGTATGTCTGCCAGTCACACAGATCGGTGACCGCGATAGCCCATGAGATCATCAAGGTGCGATCTGGGTTCGTTTCTCCCGTCTGACACCTGGCATGAGTAGAAACTGCGCCGAGCCGGCCGCCCTAAAGTTAGTGTCAACACAAGTAGCCGTTCATATTGTTTAGCATTAGTAAGCATACGACTCTCCTATTCGGAGGCGGATTACTAACTTACATTTACAATGTGTTCTGGTAAATAGTCCTAGTAAGCCCTGTTAAATAATTATAGGACGAAATCCCCACCCCCCCTTCCTTCCACCATGTACCCTTCCACCCTTTACATATAATTTATTTTAATTTTACCGTGTGAAACCTGTTATAGGGTGTAATGTATATTATGCCCCCTTCAGGTGAACTAGGTACGTTGCGGATAGGACAATTGTTAAGGGATGCTCGAGGGCTGTTTAAGAGGACTCAATCCCTACCATTCGCATTAACGACCAAGGAAAACCTCTGTGAAAATCCTTGAGTCAGGATGGCTGGTCGCGACGGGATTCGAACCCAGGACGTCCCGAATCAGAGACGTGCGCTACACGCTCGGCCATGCACAGTAATTATTACAATTGAATGTTTATATGGTTCACATTTTAATTTAATTTAAACTGGTGATGATGTCACTGCATACAGAATCCTTATGTGGTTGAAATGTTATATTTGTTTTGATTAAATATTTTGCACATTTGGAATGTGTATTGAAGATAGACAACTGTGTATTAAAGGGATGGATTCTTGTTATTATTTTACCCTGGGCTAAGAGGAGTTAAGGGTTAAGGGTAAAAGGTAAAAAGCGAATCCCTGTACAATGCCCGGAGGGGTTGATATCCAAGGACACAGAACATAGCAAAAAACACTGTCACCTCTTGCTGGCTGGTGATTGGTTCGGGCTAGAGGTTAAGAGTTAACCCAGGGTTAGAATAGTTACAGGAAGCCGGACCCTTAAGGGTAGCACTTTCTCTAGTCAAGTTTCATACGAAATATTATTAGATAGAAACGAACAGTCGATCTCCTTATTTTTAAACTTCCTTCTAACGTAAAAAAATATCTAAAAAAGTTACTAATCCATCACTATCCTGGGTATTTTTATGTCCTCTGATCTTTCTTTTAATGTACACCTTAGTGTCGTTTCTAAAAAGGAACTGAGTATAATATTCTTGGTTTTATCAAACGAAATTGTGCAACTAACTTCACACCCAGAACTACAAGAAAGCTGTTCGCGTACCCTTGATTCGACCCCACATTGACTACGCGAGTGTTGTGTGGAATCCACATCACGTCACCAATATTAAGCAAGTTGTACCAATAATAATGAAAGTTTTCTAGTTTTCTTTGTTGAAAAAAATATCAATTTTCGATATAACATTAGATTCCAACGCGTGTATTTTTAACTGTTTAGTTTTATTTACCCGATACTTGTGGGTTGATAACCTGTTGTTAGAGATAAATATAAATATAATTATGGACGGTTTCACGAGGAAGAAGTTTACCTTGTTCAGAAGCGCGTTTCTCTTCAGTGTTAAAAGTGTAATGTTGTGTCCTCTGTTGAAGGTTAAACAAGTAATGAACATAAGTATTAATGGAATTGCAGTTTAATTATACGACTAAGATCAACACACACAATGGTAGGCCTATAATGAGATGTGAAGTGAATTTAATTATTAAATAATAGATGAGTATTCAGCTCAATACAGATTCAGCTCAAGCGTAAAGCGTGACACTCTTATTCGGGAGGTCACGAGTTCTCGTCCCGCCACTGGCAATCCTGACTGAGAGTTATTCCGTGGTTTTCCTCAGTCGTTAATGCGAATGCAGGGGATAGAATCCTCTTAAACAACTCTCGGACATCCCTTCACAATTGTCCTATCCGCAACATACCTAGCTAGACACCTGAAGAGGGGCATATTGCACCCTGGGCAGGTTTCCCAAGATTTAAAAAAAAAGAATAATGGTTTCAATCAAAAGTACACCATGGGTTAGATTATTAGCTTTCTTTTTAAATTAATTTTTATAAATGATTATGATAGACGTTAAATAAATAAACTAATATAAATAAAAAAAATAAAAAAATACCCAATGTGTGTTTGGCTGCTGCCTCACGATCCTCTATGTAGATCATTCAGTAGGCTTTATTTATCTTTATTCTAGAGCCAGTTGAACTAGATAGAACTATTAGTATATAAATTATCATTAATGAAACAGTTTTTATATACATGTATACGATAATAATATATAGGATTGTTTGTAATATTTGCTTAGTGATAGCAACATTTCCACAAACTTTCTCAACGGATAAATCATAAATCATGCTGATATTGACAGAGAAAATAATGATTAACTATCGTAAACCTGTATTAATATTTATGATATTTATATGACAAGTACAAAAATGACACCAATGTAATTACGTGCATGACAATCACCGTATTGTAAATTAAAGCAATGTATTTTGGATGAGCGTAGCGAGCGAAGCGAGTGAAGCGAAGACTTCAATTTCACTGACCCCCCAAAAAATTTAGCTCGGGTGTTTTTTTTTTTTTTTTTTATTTTTGTTTGTTTGTTTGCTCTCTACCGGGCAAACGCATATGCGATCTTGATGAAAATTTGACAGGACCTTCGAAATCTCTGAACTTAGACTTGCTACGTTTTTGGGTACAATCGAATAAATATTTCTCATGAATATCGTACTTTTACGATTTTTTTCGATTTTTTGTGCGATATTTTCGTGCCATTTGGGCCAATTCTGACCAAACGGGTGGGGCTACAACGTTCATATTATACATGGACATTAAGGTTATGGTGATGTAGTACCTTTTGAAAGAAAAAGTTGAAAAAGTTAGCCAGAATCTATAGAAATAAAGCTTTTAATATAAGTTTTTTAAGGTAAATAATACCAATTGACAAGAAACAATAGAAACTTGACAACAATCACTTCAATGCGTAGGCAACAAAACAAAGCACTTGCAAAAGTAAAGATATGCCACGCAAACAAAAAACTATAAAACGCTCATCCTTCAACGCGGCGGGACTTTAGCGTTTTCCTAGTTACTATCACGAATGCTTTCAACGATGCCGGTCATAAATATAAAAATGGATAATATATTTAATTATTTTAATAAATTATAATTTTGGATCTATTTATAACAGAATGGGATCTTGTTTCTTTTACTTACATGATAAAAATCGCGATTATTCAATTAGAAATAAAGTGGTTTAATATATAAACGTTGGCTAGTGATTAAAAAGGACAATTCTGTTTGATCAGAATTTGGCTGCGAAATTTGTACGTGTGATTTTATATTGTGAATGTGGTATTTATTCATGAATTCATACATGCATCAATGCAGTTATCAAATAAAGTAAGTGCTAAGTGATTTATTCTGTCTACGACCTCGAGGTGGCTCAGCAGAAAGTCGAAGTTATTGACCGACATAAGTTTGAAAACATAATCCTCTATTCACTCACCTACTTTATAATGCACTTGTCAACTTTTTATTTTAATAACATTTTGGACGAATTAAGTATTTACTTTAGTGTAGTATTGTGTTGAATCGATTCAGACAACATAAAAGTGGTGTATAAATTTCTCCCTGATAACGATTGGTTGCATCGGATTGATTTGTATAATCATGTAATGCAACAGATCCAATTTTTGTTTTTAAATTACATAATTTATTTAACGTCTATCCTATTCAGTTTAAAAACTAATTTACAAATGTGGACAACAAA
>JAMZAV010013635.1:0-24887 GCA_024449915.1 Sweltsa coloradensis | reverse complement strand
GAACTTCACAGATTGTAACTGACAAACATGCATGCATGAGAATAACATAGTTTCAGCTGTGAGAAAACACACACTGTTATAAGTTCGAGGGGGTTATATACATTCAGATGAAAGAATGGCCGCCACAAGTTTCATACTATTTTGTGACGTTTTGGACAACCCTGTGTATACATATAGCAAATCAGTAGGTGTATTATGTTTTGACATCATGTATGATGTTAGGTCTTGCAATCAAATTATAAAATGAAGATTAATTTGCATTAGAAAAAATATTTTAACATATATTTGCATATGTGACTTTGGACACCCCTACGTCTAAACGCCCCAGCTGCCAATTGGCAACGGCAGAATCGTCTAAACGCCCCAGCTGCCAATTGGCAAACAGGCAGGAAAGAACGATTAATTTCCCTTTAAGAAAACATATGGTAGCATTGGTTCCGGGGGGGGGGGGGAGGGGGGGTTAAGAGCCACCTAACGGTCTAGCCCTGTGCTTATTATGGACCATCCGGTGGCGAGGGGGGAAGAAACCTGCCGGTCTCGCGCTAAACACGATGAGCGCAAGGCAGTCGGTGCGGGAGGCAAAAGTTAAAACACATGTGTTTATATTAAATTATATTGGCAAGCCCCTAAACAACATAATTCAATTCTGTTTGCGGCATACTTTAAAGCAAATATTCTGCTCTATGTATGCAAAAATTGATTATGCTGGCGCTTATTGCTTGTCAGATGTAAGAATGAACGTTTGCTGCCGTGCGATATTACACTGCTGCTTCTATCGGGGGTGAGTGGCTAGGCCAGTGTGACGTCACACACTAGTAGACGAAAACGGGAGACCAAATACCTCGAAAACGAGTTGACTTAGAGAAATGTTTTTTTCGGTAATCGTAATTATTTTAGACGTACATCAACTTTCTAGCCATGCCGGTCCTCCTTTAAGATATTTGTGTGAAATTTGAGCGTTATCGAAAAATTATTTCTCATGAAAATCAAAATTTTACGGGTTTTTTCTTTTCTAAAACAATTCTTTGACTTATAACACCTACATGCTTTATCTTATTGTAATGATTTTTTCACAGAACCTTAATTTCGTGAATTAATATATTCGTGTTAAATTTGAGCGCAATCGAATAATTATTTCTTATACAAATTGCAATTTTACGATTTTTTTCTTTTTAAAAAATTACGATTAATTAAAAAAATTAAGTTAATTTTTATTTTATTTTATTTAATTATAAAAATTAAGTTAATTTTTTATTTAATTTAATTTAATTTAAAAAAATCTTCGATTAAGTAATGATTTTTTCACAGAACAACAGAAAATCCGCGTAACACATGGCATCTCAATGCACCATATACGCTCATCCAACAACGCGGCGGGACTTAAGCGTTTTCCTAGTAGGGAATCATAGGTTAAGGGGAAGGGGCCGCAAACTTCCTATGTTTTACATTATGTAGACCCTACTTGGTATTATATTTCATTTAACACCAACACGCTTCATGCCGTTAATTTATGTTTTTAATTTGTAGGGAATCATAGGTTAGGGGGAAGGTGTTGCGAACTTCCTATGTTTTACATTACGTAGGCCCTACTTGGTATTATGTTTCATTTAACACCAGCGCACTTCACGCAAAACATTGCAAAAATCATTTGGACCCCCCACTCCACCCCAAACGGAAGAAATAGGGGCCAAGTACCGGATTTAGGGCCTACGCCCTAACCTCCAAAGGGATATTAAATACACAAAGGCCTAGAACTACCTCTTGCCTCAATGCAATTAATAGGGTCATCTTGGCATTTGAAAAAGGCTGTGGCTATTTAACCGTAGCTACGGAAAAATTCCGTTATACAATTAAACCGTAGACTGTACTACGGTAACAAAAAAAAACTTCCAAGACCTTTAACATCGCTATTTTAAACGAGAGTCCTTTTTGGTAGGCCTAGGCATAAATGTCGTCGTCCTTTTTGCTGTTTTGGTAACAAAAAAATCTTCCAAGTCCTTTAACGTTGCTATTTTAAATGAAAGTCCTTTTTCGGTTGTCGTCATCCTATTTTGCTGTTTTATTAACAACAAAAAACCTTCCAAGACCTTTAACGTTTCTATTTTAAACAAAAGTCCTTTTTAGGCTGCCTACCTAGGCCTAGACCTAGCAATTTTTAAACGCTTTTATCATCTAGAATTGTGTTTGCGACGGGGCCGAATGTAGTGAAATCATTTGCAGAAAAACATGGACCCAAATAGAATGGTTATAAAAAAATAACGACCAAACGAAAATTTGAACCGCCGACCTTCCGCATAGAATTCGGACGCGCTACCACTCTGCCACAATGCACTGTGATATTTGCAGCTATTGGCCTAGTTAGGTGGTATCGTACTGCTACGGACGATTTGTTATTGTTAATTTGTCCGTAGCCTACGGTTAAATAGCCACTACCTTTGAAAAATCCTAGACTCAGTTCACCCAGGAGGCTATAGCCTATTCAAGATTGCACACTGGGCTTGGGGGTTAGGCCCTTGACTTAGGCCTACTCAAGGTTGCACAGCCTTCGATGGTTCGACCTTGATCTTGGCGTAGAGGCCAACGCGAAGCATAGGTCGGCCAAGACCGTGTTAATGAAGGAAGGAAGGAAGGAGGAAACAAACCTACCACCGACTTCAGTCAATTGTAGGGGAAGAAACCAAATACCAAAAATAAAACGCAGACACTACCGATTTAAAAAGATGATGCCCTGAATATTAAAAGAATTTATCCATTTTGCCGTTCTTTGGTCATATCTCCTGACGCTAAAAAACATCCTCTATGTTGGTAAATAAAAAAGTGTAATCGTATTTCAAAATCAAGTCACTCTTCACATTATCAACCTTCAAATACGGCATCCTGTGTAATTAAAAAACTGCTAATAAATACAATGCAATACATTTATCTCTGTTTACCGATATCACATACAAGCCCCGATTGGCCCAAAAGACGACCCGAGTAGTAACACAAATCCTACAAAACATCAGAGCTTTGTTCGCCTGTCCACCACTAGTGCTACACTGTTTTACTCGTGCACTGAGCAGTGTACGGCGGAAGTACTTCTTTTTAAAGGAAACAGTATGTCAGTGTAGCACGAGTGTTGCCCACAAAAAAAACACACTCAACACTTTTAGTGTAGTTTCCTCCTACACGACCAAAATAGCCAGTGTAATCTAGTGTAGCACTGGCAGCACTAGTGCTACACTGAAGGTACAGAAAAACGACCACATTCTAACTACACTGACTTACACTAACACAAAAAACAGCCATTCGTCTACACTGACTTACACTAGTGTAAAGTGTTGGACAGGCGAACAAAGCTCAGGTTTCGGTAGGTTAGGTAATTAATTACACCTCTCGGAGTGATGAGAATTAGTTTGATTTATACAGATTGTGCACACAAATGCTAGCTCAGGCACGGGACCAGATTTCAATGCTTTACGTATTACACGGACATTGCGGAAACACAATAACCTAGCAAAGACAGGTAACACCAACGAATGAGATATTTGCATATCCCAAACGACCAGCGGACTTACCAAGGACACCTATCCTCTACGAAGTGTGTGCGGCTGGGCTGCGGCCTCCGTCCTCCTTGGCTGGGTGGCGCTCACAGTCTAATTGCTAGTTCGCTAATGATAGGAGGAGCCTTAGACTATGTGACGAGCTGAATGCTGTTTTTATTAGCATGAGAAAAGTGGAAGACAAAAGGTAAAGTGACGGGAAAGAGACTCCCTGATTTAGAAGCAAGTTAACTAGGAATTCAATTGTATAACTAGGAAAACGCTTAAGTCCCGCCGCGTTGTTGGATGAGCGTAATTGGTGCATTGAGCTGCATTGTGTTACGCGGATTTTCTGTTGTTCTGTGAAAAAATCATTACTTAGTCGAAGATTTTTTTTAATTAAATTAAATTAAATAAAAAATTAACTTAATTTTTTTAATAAATCGTAATTTTTACGTAATTTAAAAAAAAGAAAAAAATCGTAAAATCGCAATTTTCATAAGAAATAATTATTCGATTGCGCTCAAATTTTACACGAGTATATTAATTCATGAAATTAAGGTTCTATAAAAAAATCATTACAATAGGATAAAGCATGTAGGTGTTATATGTCAAAGAATTGCTTTAAAAAAGAAAAAACCCGTAAAATTTCGATTTTCATGAGAAATAATTTTTCGATTACGCTTAAATTTCAACGAATATCTTAATTCATAAAATTAAGGTTCTGTTAAAAAATCATTACAATCGGATAAAGCATGTAAGTGTTATAAGTCGAAGAATTTTTTTAAAAATCGAAAAAAATCGTAAAATTGCGTTTTTTATAAGAAAAATTTTCCCGATTGCGCTCAAAAACGTGGCAGTTCTAAGTTCAGAGATTTCGAAGGCCTCCATAAAATTTCATCTCAATCGGAGTATTGGTTTAGCCGGAATCGTGTTAACAAACACACAAAAATACAAAAAAAAAAAAAGAAAAAAAAAACATTCCGGATTTTTTTCTCCAGTGTAGTGAAATGGAATCTTCGCTTCGCTCGCTACGCTCGCTACGCTCATCCAATTACTTTGGCAAAAGAACAACAGATTACAATTAATTATAGTGACTTAAAGGGGCTAAAAACCCAAAAAATTATTTTTTACCACGTGATCTATAGCACAATACTACACTTAAATGACCGTTTAAAAAATTATATCTTGTAACTGTGATTTAACCCAATTTTTTAAGTTTTTGATCCAGAAATTGGCGAAAATTGGTGTTTTGGAAAATTTCCTAAATCGGCTTTAACCTGCTTATTTTTTGGTCCACATAGATACTAGAGCATGGTACCAATCTAAAATGCCCCTTTATAACATCGTGTCTTGAAACTGTGCCCAAATATACCCTCAAACACGCAAAAATATGCATTTCAAAATCAGACCCCATCTTGGTAATCAGCATATTTTGACTAAACTACTTTCCCAAATTACAAAACAAAATATAGAGAATTTACAGAAAAGGCTGTCGAGTACGTCAATATAGGTGGGACCAGATAAGCTGTCCCACGTCAAGGTCAAGCGAGAGCACGGACGCCAACGTTGACAATTTACACACAACTGGCATTAGGTAGGGTCTACCGTATTTGGTCATGTTATCGTGATATGTTATCACATAAATCAACATTTTATAAGCTGTGAATAAAGTAGTTCGTCCCACAGAGTCAGTATTTTAGCGAAATAATGATTTTAAGTAATCACGATTTCGAAAGTTTTTTTTGCCTTGTTGGTAATGGTGTGTCCAAAGTTCCAGCTGTTTATAATGCCAACCTCGCCAGATGTGATGTCAATGTTTAGGAGCATCAAAATGTCTTGATTTTATTCGTACACTTCATAAATACTTTATTTTTAGGATATATTGGGCAGGCCTTGGCTTTGAAATAGTCGTGTTTTTCTCCGAAAGCAGTTTTAGAGACCGTTATTTTATTTACTTTTTGCCGATCCTGTGGCCATAGTGCGTGGACGACAGTGCTGCGATCCCTCGGCGAGTGACAGCTTATCTGGTTCCACCTATAATGGCCAATATTTTTTTGGATCAAAATCCTCCAAGGTCACGGGGCATAAAGATCGTCCCCATGTTATTTCTTATGGGAGATTTTTGCTGATGGGACCTAGCTCGAAAAATGTCATGTTTGACAATTTTTTGGGAGGTCATGGTGGCCCCAATAATTTTTCTGTTAATTGCTAAATTCATTACTAGTTAGCCTGAATGAAATATATTTTTTGAGTTTAGCGGTTAAATACCCCTTTAAGTGAATAAAAATGACTCTACGATTGGATCCAACCTTGTTAAGTTATACCTTGTTTTGACTTATGAGAACCGTTGACCATACATAAAATATTAATATTATAATATTAGTTTTGCTCTACTCAACACTCGGAAGCCCTGATGAGATGCGCGCACCCAGCCGCTGCACCAGGTCGACGCGAAGCAATGGCTGGAGATTTGGCGCGCAATGACGAAACAACGCCTGCGTCCCCTGTTTAGGGAGGCAGTCTCTGAAGCGTCGTAATCTCTTGAAAGTGGCACCATACCTCACGTACTGGCTCACGTGGAACATCTGGCGAAGTTACGATAAAGCCTCTTGTTGCTTGGTGCGCCGTTGGGCCTATCTCGAAGTAGTAGCTTTATTTACTAGCCACCCGCTCTCTGAGGGGAGGGCTTGACTTATATTACGAGGTCACTGTGTTGATTAGGAAACAAGGAAAGGTTTTTGTACGAGGTGAATTTAGGTTGTAGCGTAACGAATTGGCTGTGGACTTGGGATGCTAGAGTTGGCCATGTCGTTGCGTAGGTCGTCAACATGAGAGTTCACCACATGGCGTGGGAGACTTACTTGCTAAACACTCGCAAAATTAAGTGAAAGATAATAATACTTTTAGCTCGGTCGACACTCCAACTATATTCCGGTACACGGAACTAGGAATTTATTAGCCATTTCGGCTTACAACGCACTTGTGCAAATATTATTGCCACAATCTCACAACACTCGTTGGAGGCCCACGACTTTCTGTTGGCTTCTGCCTTGCAGAACGCAGCGTCCCCAGCCGCTCTCGAGGGCAAACCTACCCCATCACGTGACCTCTGCGGACACTTGTCACGGCTTGGTTGATGTGCAGTTGAGGGTGTCAAGTGGTCGCCTGGACCAATGGCTTGCCGTCTTACACGGCCTGCGATTCCTTCCCAAGTTTGGGGATTTTCCACAGTGGAAACTTGTGTGACGATTTCACTTCTTCGGACAGGCTGTTTTTCTCTTCCAGCACTGAACCCTCGCATGTTCTTCGTTTCCGGCTGCCTGCGAGCATTGACCCCTACTCCCGATGAAGCCACCCCAGTTTGCTTGCTCGCTGGCGGTGCTTTCCTGCCCAGGCCTGCACTCTATGCAATGCAAATATACTCTCGCCTAACCTCTTATTACTTGGCATACACAATACACCTGTGGTTGTGTATTTAACACAATAGCTTATTAATTTAGTTACACACCTTTATAAAAACATTAATAATTCTCGTAATTAAACGAGGTAGCCAGGTGGCTAATTGACATTTATATTAAAAACAAAAACTTACTACGGGAAGTAGGCCTGTAAAAGGGTTACCTGTCACACCGATTCTGGCAGGGTCAGTTTGGGTTTTGAAATCAAATTCTTCTACCTTTAACCCATCGGCTTACCATTAAAAGTCGCTGCGCCTGGCCCCTCAAATCCATTTATTTTTTACGAAATGGGGTTGCGGAGCGCACCTCAGCAAAAAATTCACTGCTCCAACAAAAATAACCCGATTTACTTGAAATAAAAACTAAAATGTAGCCTAAATAAATGTCTAGGTGTATGAACTTTCCTTCTAATTTTTCTTGGTGTCAAAATATCACACCCCTCATTTTCGTCATATCCGTCAAAATATTGCAATAAGCTGTAGCCGCCATAGCGCGCGCGCCGCCATACCACCTACGAATGCAAACATAATCTTTCCTTCAAGCATAGACAGGCTAAAACTTGACCGAGTGACGAGCCAAACACATCGTTGGATGCAGCGAAGTGCGTAGAGTACATTGAGCGCGATCTCTTGGTGATTGGACGAACCATTCTCATACAACGACCGATAATGTAGCGCGCTGTTCCCTTGCTGTTCCAGCCCGTCGATCCGATGGCCAGGTAAATCGGCGCGCATTTTAAACAGCCCGTCGATTCGACCGGCGAGAAAGCCAATGGGTTAAACAACCGTATCTCTTCCAGATCTTTCCAGCCACTCCTCTTGCCTTGTATAACCAGTAGGTACATAAAACAAAACAATTGTATAAAAAAAATACAAGGCAAAACTCTTGATGAATGATTCAGGAGATTTTATGATGATGATTAATGATATGAAGGAGAAAACGGAACTTTTATTACGAGGAAAAGAGTTTAGACTGTTGGACGGCCTCAGACAAACAAATGATTGATGCAGAATGCACAAGCTTGATCTGGATCACTTAATAGTTCTACAAATTGTACTATAAAGTTGTGGTTTGCACCAGTACGTAAAGCTAGAATGTGTGTAATCAGAGCAAATTTAATAATTAAATTGTAAATTTGTTTGTTGCAAGCGGAGCCATATTAATCAGTTACCAACGAGTTTATTTATTATGCCGATTTCCCAAGTCCCTTCTTTTTCCCATAAAAGCCAATGTTAAATTTTCCCACTCTTACATCTTTTAAAAGCGCCAAAGATAACAATTTCCCGCCTCGAACGATGAATTTGTTGAGCGAGCGTAGCGAGCGTCTCCACTTGACTCTTATGGCTCGAATGTCT
This sequence comes from Sweltsa coloradensis, assembly GCA_024449915.1. Taxonomy (NCBI): domain Eukaryota; kingdom Metazoa; phylum Arthropoda; class Insecta; order Plecoptera; family Chloroperlidae; genus Sweltsa; species Sweltsa coloradensis. Next base: position 16,550 of record JAMZAV010013635.1, on the reverse strand, counting down.
GTTTTTTTTTTTTTTTCTGTTACTGCTTCGATACAGGTCGCACCGTTCATCTGATCGACCTGAAATTTTGCACACATGTACATAGATAATTTTCACGCATGCATGCCACAATGCTGCATTATATTTTTAATGTATGTCTCATATTTATGTCTCTACTCTCTATTTATCAAGAAATTCAGCAGCCAAAATCACTTTTTGAAGGCGTGCTGGTGGATCCTATCTCACACCAATTATACTCCAGCCGATTAAAATTCTATCAACATAACCTTATGGTCGCCTAATGCACACAGTTTGCCTCGGTCCACTCAAAGTCCTTAGATGGGTTCTTATCTGAGGTATTTAAGTAAACTTTTCATATACAACGCGGTCTTACAACAAGCAGACCTTTGTATGCTGTGGAGCATTACTGTGGAGCATTACTGTCTGCTGGAGAGAACTAGCCAATCAGATCTCATCAGCCAGCCTATCACATCCGAGACTTTCTAATATACCTAGCCTAGAGGCTAACCCATAGTGCATTCACTGTCTGCACTGTGTGCATTAAGTTACCACAAAAGTTATGTTTGTGAAATCACCTAAAGATATGTATCACCGTGGTGATAAGTCCCAGAAGGACGAAACGCATCGTGAATGAAGGTAACAAACAACTTTAAATTAACTGCAGTTGTCATCAGCAGGTAAAAAGTTTTGTGGCCCCAAGCCCTTTATGTTCATGTTCTCTATGCTTTCCAGACTTGTCAACCCTTCTACAATCTAAACTAGTCGGTTGGCCTTTTCCACACTTTGTATCTACGTATGTTAAAGGAGAACGGAACTTTAGAATCTGCATGTAATCTATGCTATTTATGAACAGATAGTTCCTTTCTGAAAAGAATACCGTCCCTTCTTATTGTTGACCGCGTGCTCTTTCACGAGCTACAGCCGTTTGTTTACGACCGTGTGTCTGCGTGATTACGTCACAGAGCTCAGCCCCCGGCCGGCTGACCGCCCGCCAGGCGGGATTATACCTGCAGTCACTATAGTTATTTTGACGTTTTTCAGTGCAGCTAGCGTTGTTCGACTGACACTGCGTGAATTCAATTATTTTGTTCAGCAATTATTATAGCCCACGCTAATGAATAAACAGATTATCAGTTAAAATCAACACCGAATAGTTCTATACCAAAGCAAATGTTTTCTCTATGAACTGATTGTTGAAATCGGTATCCGACGCGGACGGGAACTCAAAAGTGGCCAACATTAGTATTTTACTGTTTGATATAACACACTAAAATTATAATATTGGATAATTAATTTGATGAAAAATAATCATCCCATGAATATATGTGGAATATATGTGGAATGTTAATTATTTGGGATTAAATAAACTTGGTATTACAAAATTTGTTTGATTAAATAAATATTCAGTACGTATTTAACACTCACCTCTAGTGTAAGCGTGACTTGCAAATGGAGCTGTCGTCAATGAATTACTCTGAATTAGGTAATTCACTGAAGCGTGAGAACCTTCTGCCTCTAAGTTCTTCTATTGTCGGGCGTGGCACAGGGGCGATGTTTTGTGGTACGTTTAGGACACTATTGTCGGTGACGGTATTGTAGTGCGCATCGCTCATTATTGCGTCATAAACAGCGATCATAATGTCATCTCTCCAAACACCTGACTTACTTTCCTTTCTAGTTTTTATGACCCACGACTTTGATGCTTTTGAATATTGAACAAATTCCCCCACTTTCTTTCTGTTTAAATTAGCATTGTGATCCAAAATAGCTAGAATCGACCTCAAGATCATTCCTTTATTAGAGAAATGAACTCGTTTAGGAGTGTATTTAAGGCGCACATTATGGTATGATTCCAATGTCCCTGTATGAACATAATGGCGTGTATGTTGTAAATCTGATAAGAAGGATTGATCGGTCACAATTTTTGCAAGAGTGTGAAATTCCTCAGAGTCCTTTTTCAACCACTTCTTTTTCTTTTTTTCGCGGGGAGATAGCTCGTTATGATGACACTGAGAAAACTCTTCCGGGTAATTTGGTTCGGCAGGCCACTTGTGAATATTTCTAACATGGTATAGAATAGCAGTGAATTTATCAACAAGGAGCTGACCGTCTTCGGCACACGTCTGTGCCGACCACCACAAGTGATTGTTTATGCTAGATTTCCAGGCAAACAAGTTGGGCAATTTCTTCTCTATACATTTAAACTTTTTCATCAGACTTTTTGACATGTGCCATACGTCAAACTCGTGAAAAATGTTAGGAAACTGAGTTTTCATGAAATATCTAACCCCCCTATGACGATCTGTTAAAAACAATTTAACCGGCAAGGCTTCCTCAATAACTAGCTTATTAATTACTTGTGCACATGCTGCTTTTTCCAAATCACCTTTGACTTGACCTTTTTGTAGCACAGTAAAGTCTAGTATTCTCTCCGTGTCGATGTCCATAATGGAGTAAACAACATACTTTGCTGAAAATCCCGGCGAATCAAATTGTCCGTCTCCAGCTATCCGTACACGATCTGATAATCTGATGGAGTCTAAATTAGCTTTTCGTTGCGAAATCCAAGCGTTTGATACTATTGGTTGAATGTTATTGTTTACCATATTATCAAATGATTTCCTAGAAAAAAATTTAAGTTGTAGCGTTTTAGAAAATACGTTAAATGCCTGAAAGCTTATTCCAGATAACATCAACGCAGATGAGATCATAATATTGCCTATTGAACACTTGTTGTGTTTGGGTTGTGAGTCCCATTTCAGTGTGTGCCCTTCTTGGCACACGGTTGATACTCTCATGGACGCACCTCTGCATGACTTGACGATTTTAATTACTGGTGATCCACAATCACGACACATACGAAAAAGTTGTGATAAACAAGTCCAAAACACTATAATACACGATAATGAAACATTCTCACTGTTTATGCTATCGCTGGTGTCACTGTCAGTACTTGAATCTTGACTATCACTATTGTTTTCTGAATCAATTTGGAACGACGCGTCTAAATCGGGTTGACTAGAAATGTCAGAATTCGTATCATTATCGTCAACGGATATATTACTGTAGTTGCGATATAACTCTGAGCCTAATTCGCATTGTACACCGATACTATTAGGGTCCTCATCCTCAAAACTAGACTTATCTCTTCCTATTTCAATTTCAGGCTCAAATGTTAACTCGTCACTATCGTTATCACTAATTGCACTTGATGTTGCAGTTACAGATGCAGTTAATATCTCGTCTATTTTTTTCTTCTGCAAATAACGAGACGTTCTCCGTATTTTAGACGGTGGTGTATATATGGGAGGTTCATGGGATGTTATCGTGTGTGGCACTAATTGTTGTGTAGGAATCGCCGATTGTTTTAAATTAATTCTGAATTTAGTATCTTGCATTAACTTAGATCTGATCAAATCCGATTGCTTAAAATCCTCCTCCACGAAATGTTTCGCACAAACAACTGAATTAGTGGTAGGAATAAAATTCTTCCTGTGCATTTTATCACACCACACGGCGAAACGTTTCGGCGATTTATCTCTTTTTGGGAATTTATCAACTAATTATCACTCGACCGAGTTGTTTACACATCCATACACTGAACACCGAGGCATTTTAAAGATAATAACTAAACAAAATCAGCTAAAACAAATGATGATTTAAGCAGTGTGTAAATCGCAACATCACCCTTAGAACGCACGCACTAGACTAGTGGGCGGGCGGTCCGCTACCTACCCTTGAGCGACGTGACGCAGTCACCGGAAGCTAGCCCTCCAAGAAATGGGCTTAGCTGTCGGCCCAACCCAACTTGACACATGGCATCCTCTTGTCAATACAGCCAATTACCAAAATCTCAAAAGTGACGATCTAAAGTTCCGTTCTCCTTTAAGAGAGATGGATGGAGATGGGATCTTTTCGTATATTAAATCCATACTAAAACATGGGAGACGAGAGGTGGTTCTTATTGACATGCCGTGTCGTATGATGTAGAAGGGGTCCTGATATTTAAATAAATAAAAACCAAATTAGAGCCGTTCGCCATCCAGCTACTAACGTAAACAGCGCTAGTGGGCGCAACTCACTTTATGTCTTCCCTCTTGATGATGGCCGCGTTGAGCTGTCGCTTCAGGTCCGGTATCGATAGAACGAAGCAGTCGCCGAGGTTCGTCAGGCAAACCAGACAGGTCTCCCTGTGTCGGAGGTCGGGCGTGGTGAAGCGCAGGAGGCCGGTCCGCCGCACACGAGACCCTTCGTGCGCCGTCAGCTTGAACTTGCCGAACGGCTTCAGACTTGGTAATGTGAAAATCTGTCGGAAAGTACGGATATAACGTTAATGTTTTAAGCTGAATCTGCAAAAAAACACCAGACTTGTTGGTGTCAACTTTTACCCTAAGAAAGTAAAAATATATAACACTTATCATCTTACTACAACTCCAAGTGTAATGTCTAGTTTTCATGTTGACATGCAAATGGCAACGGTGAGCAACCACAGGTTACAAAAATAATCTCCGATAGGTGTCGAGTCTATTCGCTCGTCAGCATGAAAACAAAGCTTAAAAGATGGCCTGCTTTTGGTTGCATGACCAAGACCCAACAAGATTGTTAAGTTCCATGTAAACTTTAACTGGTTCACCAGCAATGTTGTAGAAACATTTACAATTTAGAACTATCGATTATTTGTACCACTTTAATTACCAGTACATATTCTATACTAGGGGTCTGCGGGTAGTAGTAGTAACCAGCGATTTAGCCGCGGTCGTTTAACCAGTTCCCACTCGAACACTGAAGTTAAGCAACATCGGGCGTGGTCAGGGGTTGAGTGGGTCGCCGCTCTGCCCTGAAACACACGTATATCGCTGGCTAGAGCAGACTAGGGTTCGTAAGCTTGTGTGACAGCTTCGTTCTCCTTGGCGCCGTCTGCTCGGCAGTCCGGGTTAGTGGAGGAACCTATATGACTGTCAAAAGTTACACGGTCCTTTCGGATGGGACGTAAAGCCGTTGGTCCCCTTGGTACTTTTCGGTAGGAGTAGGCTATGTGCCGGTACCGGGTTTCCCCTCTTCCCTTCTCTATTAAATTTGCACTAGTGGGCTACATTGCCTGTTGCAAATAGAGACATAAATTAAAATTAAGTTCGGGGCGGGTTCGGGTTCGGGTAGTTAAGCGAGCGAAGCGAGCGTTTCCATTTGACTCTGCCGGAAAAATTTGTCACTCGTTTTGTTTTTTTTTTGTTTGTTTGTTTGTTTGTTTTTTTTTTTTTTGTTTGTATGTCTCGCCATAACGTTCGAACGGAGGCTCGGATCGAGTTGAAATTTTGACCATCCGCAAGCTTTGTTCTCGATTGAATGCCATTAGTTTTGTGGCAAAATCGTTCAAAAAGTTAAAAAGTTACATTAAAGTTAATCGAAAGTTTTTTTTTCAAACTAACCGGCGACAAAATCTGAGATAGCCAAATCATTTAGAATGTCCGTCCGGTCACGAATATGTTAATTTTATTTGATCCGATAAGTAGTGTAGATGGAAATTACATTATAACAAAAGTAACGTTGCCATGGCAACGAAAAGACGCGCGAAGTTTCTAATGCACTGCCACCTAGAAGTAATCAAAATACTTTCGAGGAAGCAGTCTATTAATTGTCAACAAAGTGTTTAAAAAGTTTTCCCAAGGAGTCAAGGTCCTCTAGATGGCGGTGGATTTTAAAGTAAAGATTTACACACGGGTTTACCAAATACCTTGGCAATAATAAATAATACTGGAAACGCGAACGTCGTGAATTTTAAAATTTAAAGAAATGTGCAATGTGGGTCTAGCTATAGCACGTGCTCGCTTATCAACGCGTCCAACTGAGCGTTTCCTAGTCATAATAACTATGGGTATCGGGTCGGGTTCGGGTAAGAAAATAACTGCAATTTCAAAAGGGCAACACCAAGCTGGTTCGCCCGGATTCTCCGCCAGGTTCGCATGATCGGGTTTTGGTCACAGGACTCTTTACAATGTGGTTCAAAGCCCATGGCCTCACCCTGACTTAAACTTACAAAAAAGAATTAACGATTAAATATTAAATTCATTTTAGGGACCCTGAAAAATAGCAAATAAAAAGTCTTCATTTCTTTATAAAAAATCTTTAAGATTTTAGTAGGGATGTGCAGGTAGTGGTTTTTGAACTCGAGTCAGGCTCGGGTCGGTTAATTGAAAGTACCCTCCTGCTCGGGTAATTGAAGTACCCTTGGGCTCGGGTCGGGCTCAGGTAGTGAATTTTTTTATTATTTGTGAATTCATAAAAATAAAAAAATCCTACAAAACAGTTTTGCATTGGTTGCAGGTAGCCACTCTGGTCTGTATTGACACGAAGAACATCCAAATCGGCGTCTTATGAACTTTTGCTTGAGTATGCCTAGGCCTAGGCCTAGTACAGTGAAACCCCGCTATTATTGTTTTCCTGCATCAATCGTTCGTTATTCTCGGAAATAATATCGTAACGATCGTTTTCTAATATTTCCGATACGAAAACCCCAAGAAAAACCGATGTGATCGCGTATTTTTCTCTTCCGGCCAAGGAAATCATGCGTTTGTACCAGCCATGCATCTGACAAAATCGCGCGTTTGCACCAGCCTTTCGGTCTGACTCTGCCCAACGCTCTGCTGCGCGCAACAATGCGCACTAGATCGGACTTCTAGATGAATTGCAACTTTGTTCTAGGCCTGCCGCCTAGGCATTAGACGATGTTTATTAGCGTTGTTTCTTTTTCACCATTCGCCTACATACGTAATATTCAACTTGCTTTATGCCGTTATTAGCGTTGAATAACCAGAAGACGAGTAATGACGGTCAGTAGGGCCTATTACTTTAGCGGGGACAGCGCCGGAAGAGCCAAGTACACAGCATCATAGCATAGCCGCGCCCACGTCGTAGCGATTGGTCCGCTCCGACGTCAGCTGTTCGTTTGGCGTCTGAGCGGGAGGTTTAAAAGGAGCAGATGGCGTGTTTCTTATTACTTCTACCCGACCCGACTTTTTCGGGTAGGAATTGACGGCCCGACCCGAGGTCGGGTAATTTTACCTACCCGAAAATAACCCGTTTTTCGGGTACCCGCACATCCCTAAATTTTAGTATACTAGGCCGCTTCGCGAACGCTTTTTCCAGTCGCGTTGACGGATGAGCTTTTTTTGGAATATTTCTGTCCAATGATTACGTTTCTATGTGAAATCTCCTTACTTTTTCTATAGTTAGGGTACTTGATATTACTTGTTCATTATACACCTGTAGAAGGCTCCCGGACCAACAATCTACCATTAAGCAAGACCCGGCAGTCACACGGAATATTCAGTTGAAGACTGCCAACAACAGCAACCTCCGGCTCAGTGATTTCCACCAATACCCTATTATTTATACGAATATAATTATCAAACTTAAATGCAAATGTTCCCGGGTACTCACCACATGACTCACTAACTCGTCTAACTACGACTTTGGCGTTTCCCTAGTCTAGTTGGCTAAAGCGCCCTTGTAGCCGAAATGTGGGAGACGTGGGTTCAATCCCCTGGTCGGGAAAGATTTTGTAATTTCTAGATTGTATTTCAAAAATAATTTAAACATGTTTTGAAATGCATATAACGTAGTTTAGTCCAACCCTTGAAAATTGTGTAACAAATCAACTCGCACCCGTCTTTTACTACTCGCTCCTAGCGGGAAGGTACTTTCGGCGGGAAGGGAAGGGGGGTTTGCGGGGCGGAGCCCCCCAAAAATAGCGCGCAGACGAAAAATTTTGAGGTCAGGTTTTATTAAAGAGCGTTTGGTGCGGTTTTAGGATAACATAGCGGGCTTAATTCAGTAGGCCTACTGAAAAAAATTCAGTATTTATACCGTGAAAACTCGTAAAACCACTTGCAGATAAGATAAGATAAGAACACTGATGGTACAAATCATATGCGCCGCATCAACAAAATGCCCAATGAGTCAATGACTTATGTTCGCGATCGCGTCTTACAATAATGTGTCTGGCTGTTTACTAGGGATGACGAAACCCGACTTTTTTACGACCCGGGTACCCGTCCACATTACCCGCGGGTTACCCGGGTAGTAAAACAAAAAAATCGTGTGGGGTGTCTAATGAACTGTAAAGAAACGCGCTTATCAATTATCGTAATATCTCAAACGTAATGCTGTTCTATAAACAATGACGTGCCCATGAAGTAGTATTTTAAATCACGAAAGAGGAACAGCAGCGGGCGTTAAGATAACACTCACTGTTCGGGTTGCATCTGCTTTATAACTTGTCACAGTCAAGTCAAGGTCACGACTCACGATGCGTGGCTCGGGCGCGGGAAGGGGGGGACTGGAGCCCGAACGAGGTAAACAAGATAAGGAAAGATTATCACCAGGGTGATAGCTTTTAAGTTTTGACTTCTAGCAGATTGAAAACATAAGTGATGTTGTGTGATGTGTGTGATCGCACAAGTGGTTAGGCAGGAGGGGGTGGGGGGCATATCAGCACACTGCCACAAGTCGGCGGCATGAATCGGCGCTCGATTCAAATTCTCGCAAAAACAATATTTTGGAAGCAGTTCATAAAAGTTACTCGCAAGAGGCCAAATTGTCACTCGCAAAAATGCGAGCGGCGAGTGGGATTTTCAAGGGTAGTGAAGTCCATAAACTGTGGCAATAGGGCCTACTATGGTAACATAGCCAGTACGAAATACGTGAAAATATTGCAAGGTTTACACAATCAACGAGCAGAATTTGGGGGTACCTGACATCCAACATTCGACTGACCTTGCATGGGCACGGCATTTCACGGCCAGGCGAAAAAACAAACAAAAAATATCTTTTCAAAATCTAAAACATTGTCGTTAAAATAATTTCTAAACATTGGAAGTCTATTTTTCAATTTATCATTTCTTGTAGGATTAAATCGCAATGAATCTTGCTGATTTTGTTAGCAGTTCTCAATAAAACTCGTACCGGATGTCTGTTTAAAATTCAGCGCAATCTGTTCAGCGACTCGGCTGATTTTCAACGTACACACACACAACCTCACACACGCAGAAAAACAATAAGGGCCGTTTAAGTCAAATGGAGATCACTTACGTTCGCTACGCTCACTTGTTCAAATTAAAACTAGGGGTGTGCGAGCCTAGGATTTTTAAGTCGAGCCGAGCATTAAAAAAAAGCTCGATTTTCGAGCCAAGCCGAGCTTTTTCAAAATGACATTTTTATTTAAAAGTGCCCTATCAAACCAAACCACTAGGTTTAGGCCTACCTCCTTTGTTGTGTACACTACATATAGGTGCCCGTTAGGGCGCCGCAGCCAAGCCGCGGTGCGCTACACACTCAAGCACCTTATACACCAAGCAGAGTTGGGGTGATTTCGAGGTGTTACCCAGCCGTCATGTAACGTGATGTGAACTTGAAAACTATCACAATCGAGGGGATTTAGGTACCTGACAACACATGCCAAATTTATTGGGGTACGACCATTCCTTCTTGGTGAAAAAATGTCTTCAAACATGCTCAAAATCACTTTAAGGATGTTAGCTACTGCTAGCTACTGCTACTGCCTACTGCTAACATCTAATACGTCGGCCCGCGATTCTGACCAGACGGGGGGGCTACAATGTTTCATATTTTACATGGACATTAAGGTTATAGAATGATAGTCTCTTTGAAAAAAAAAGTTGAAAAAGTTTGTTGGAAGGCTTCCAAATAAAGTTTTAAAATAAGCCTTTAACACTTGGCATATAATCAACAAGTAACCATAGTTACTTGACACTTGTTGACGGTATAAGCAGAGTTAGGCGGGAAAGTGCGATACGTAAACAATGGCGGACATTTAAAAATTTTCTTCTTGTGTGGAACGAGAAAAGGTGTCATTATACTCTCATAAAACAAATCAGAAACCGTCCCTGGCCTAGGCCCAGATGTGGAAAATTATTTATAATGCAAAAGTGTAGGTCTAAAGTTCCATTTGGCTATAGGACTAGATAAAATTATTACTTACATTACATGTTTGACAAGCCTAGCCAACCCTAGGCCAGCACAGCATAGTTCTGATATGAACTTGCTCAACTGTTTGTTTACATAATTGCAACAATCAAATCATTTCATACAACTTGTCTTTCGATTGGCCTGCGTTTATGAAGGCACTGCCATCTAGAATAAAATAGGAACTTTTTCGAGCTCTTTGCTATACGCAAATCTTTTTAAAGTGTTTTGGATTTCGTGATACTCTTTCAACCATAGACATCCTATATAATTGGCTAGACCAGCAGTCGGTGGTCCACTTCCGGTACATTAGAAGCCATCTTAAAATGACAGTTTACATGTTAATCAAATGGGAGCGATTTGTGGTCAAATAGTTCTCAAGAATTGCCGCCAGGTTGACAGGTAAGCATACTAGCCTTTAACACCAATGATTACTAAATTCCCTTATGCAATCACTTCGTATTGTTTCTTTTGTTTATACCATGCTGCACAAGCTAAAACCATATCAACAATCCAGTAAAATACTTTATTGCATTAAAAAAGCATAAATTAAAACACCAAATCGCCATCTTGAAATGGGCCGGTTGAGTCTTCAATTTGCCACGCTCGCGCCTGTGCGGAGGTATAGGAGACTGCTAATCTAGCCTACTATAGGGGTTTAATTAATATCAATGCTTTCAACTCACAACCCATGACGTTTTTCCACGATACCGTTCAAGAATACCAATTCCTTCGAAAACGAAAACGACTTCGTTTTCAAATTGCGTTTTCAACTCATCTCCCACGAACTCAAGAATTGGGGTCCAGTCCTTATACCGTCGTTATACCATGGTTATACCACCTATACCCAGGATGTACATGAATCCGGGTCTAGATATTTTACATCCTATATTGTTACTGCTAATACCATAGAATTAAAATCAACTTTGATAAAAATATTATATTTTAGCAAATAATTTTGTAATGGAACTTAAAAAAGTAATGAGATCACACACATAACAAAAACTTGTAGAAATACAGCCAAACCTTACACACTCAAAAGGAATGAGATCTAAAAAAGGGCCAAGCTCATCTACCCTTCCACATAAACGTACAGTGTCCCATAACAGCATCCTCGAAAAGCTTGGCAAAATAGAATTTGCATGTTATTACGTTTAAATTAATTAGAAAAAAGAACTTGGATAAACCAGGGCTGCCACTGATATTTTTTCAAATCCTGTATGAGGACGTTAAATATCCGCAAATATCCGTGAAAAGTCTAAAAATGTTGATTTCATTGATCAAACTATGAAAATGGATAAATGTGATGTTATATTTTGTTACCATCTTAACCTAAAAGTTGCCAAGGGCCTAGGCCCATTCACAGACGAGAAAAAAGGAGCCAGAAACGCCCGTGGTTGCTTTATTAAGATTGCATAAAAATTTAAAATGTTATTTATTTACAGAAAATCCATTTTTAAACATTAAAATGATATTTTCTGACCTGGTTAAAAAATTCTAGGCCTGGGGCCTAGGCCTAGCTAGGCCCTATGAATGTTGCATCACAATTTTGACCTAGGCCTAGCCTAGGCCCATGTGTTGTGTTCTATAATAACATTGCAGAACTTGATAATAACATTTTATCATATACTTATTCTATTTTTCACTTTTTAAAATCACATAATCCAAACTTTATAAACAAAAACGAAAGAAAACAATTTTGTAGGCTCTTGGCTGTTCAATTTAACTTTCATCCTCCCCAAAAGCCATCCAAAAGCAACTGTGCAGTCTGATTGGCTGTTTCTCAATGGAAGCAGTTCCTATTACATCTGGGGCAGCGCCCATGCTCCGCCCCCTATCGAAAGTCGAATCGATTATCGCCCCGCCTTCAATGTTTACAATCGAAATTAGCCCGCGCAGATTCAAATATACGAAAATAAGCATAGAAAACGTAATTAACAAAATATCCGTAAATAAGACTAAAAATCCGTTTATCCGTTTTGCACCCTTAATATCCGTAAAAACGGATAAAATCCGTTAAAACGGCAGCCCTGGGATAAAACTATTACGTTAAATTAATAATCGCAAATTCTATTTTGTCAAGCTTTTCGAGGATGCTGTTATGGGACACTATACGTTTATGTGGAAGGGTAGATGAGCTTGGCCCTTTTTTAGAATCTCATTTCTTTTGAGTGTGTAAGGTTTGGCTGTATTTCTACAAGTTTTTGTTATGTGTGTGATTTTAGGATAATCCTAGTATAGTAAACGTTCATAAAATATAAACACCATAGAGATGAACACTAGGGATGCACCGATGCCGATTCCAATTCTCGCGTCATAATATGCCAATGCCGCGATTAAAAATTCACGCAGTTTTCAAACGACCGGCGACAGAAGAACTTCTTTATCGACGCTTCGTATTTAGTGCTGTAAGTAGCTGTAAGATAGCACGCTAAGCGGAGCGCTCTTGTTTTGTCATCTGAGCGGGGCCTCTGAACGCGACGGACCGTTAAAAGAACGCTCCTGTGCGAACGAGAGAGCCTTCACCAATTATTTCTAAACGCGGTTTGTAGGTCTACATTTGTTTACAAAACATCGAGATTTGCGACGCTAACTATTTGTTGATTTAAATTGATATACGTAATTTTAGGATCAAAATGGAAGGAAAGAAGAAATCAAGTTTAGTGTGGAAACATTGCAAGCTAAGGGAAGGCAATGTTTCAAAAGTTGTATGTAATTACTGTATGGTTCAATTGTCAAGAGGGGGCGCGAACTGCCGCACGTAGGCCTACGCGACAACAAACATTTTGAAGTGCTTGATGATATTTCACTCCTCCAAATTGACTTCACAGTAGGGCCTAAGCTTATTAAAAATCTAACCCAGGCAGGCACCCCTATGATCTTTGTTCTAGGTAGGCCTAGGCTTAATGCTCAGGCCTAGGCCCAGTGCTTATTCAAAATGAGCAAACTGCGTGTTTTTGTAGGCTCGGCTCGAATAAAACGAGCCTAAAACCAAGCTCGGCTCGACACGAGTTCGAAAGTAAAGCTTGAAAAAGCTCCAGATTTCGAGTATTCGCACACCCCTAATCAAAACCTTTATTTCTATGAATTTTGACCAACTTTTTCAACTTTTTCTTTCAAGAGGCACTACATCACCGTAATCTTTATGTCAATGTAAAATATGTACCTTGTAGCCCCACCCGTTTGGTCAAAATCGTCCCAAATATCACGAAAATATCGTATTAAAAACCGGAGAAAAAATCGTAAAAGTACGATTTCTATTAGAAATATTTTTTTAAATGTCTCTAAAATCATAACATATGATTTCAGTGATTTTAAATGTTCCTATAAAGTTTCATCAATATCGGAGTAGCCGTTTGCCAAATATCACGAAAATATTGCACTAAAAATCGAAAAAAAAATCGTAAATACGATATTTATGAGAAATATTTCTTCGATTGTAACCCCAAAAAACAATACAGCTCTAAGTTCAGAGATTTCGAACGTCCCCTCTAATTTTCATCAAGATCGCATGCCGTTTGCCCGGTAGAGAGCGAACAGACAAAAAAACTAACAAAAACAAAACACCCGAGCTATTTTTCTTGGGGTAACGTAAGTAAAAACAAACAAAAAAACACAGTCAAATTGAAGTCTTTGCTTCGCTCATCCAAAAAAAACTCAAATTAAAGAATCCATTTCCCCTAAAAAATTCAATTAGGCTTATTTCAAACTATTTTTTTGTGAAATTTGCGTATTTTCAAATTTCCCTCCGTTTTTGCCGCCGTTAAGTTTCAAATGTTGGTACTTCGTCGATCAAGAAACAAAGTTTCTATAGTTTGTATTTGTTATGTTGCCGACCCTGTGAGGTGTGACGTCACCAGCAGCTCAACAGCTGTTTTAGTGGCCTATTTTCTCGCGAGAACGTAGTAGCCTACATACTTGGAGAATAGGGGGAAAAACTGCCGATTTCGCCCAAATTTCGTGAAAAACAATAGAACTGGCTGTATTTAGCCTTAAAAGTCAACAGTATTATTTTGCTCCATTTCGCGAACGTTTTTTGACGATTTAAGGGTCCAAAGTGGTTAGGAATTTAGGCCTAGGCCTACCAGAAAAAAAAAACGATTTACATTTATAAAAGTCCGAATTTCAGGTAGGCCTATGCTTCAAAACACGAAATTAACAGAAATTTCGGGTACCCGCAGACCCCTATTCTATACGCTTTTGTTCTTCAGAATAAATAATAAAACATGAATTTAAAATTACCAAAAGCTTCTGCAGGGACGTCTCACTGGTTGGCTGGGAAACACTAATGTAGGTGGTAGTTAACATTTAATGCAATCCAGAAATTACATAATCCATCCCGACCGGGGTTCGAACCCGGGTCTCTCACATACAGCAACATCTTCTTGGTCTTGTCTTGGTGGCCAAGTCTAACTTTTGGATTGTATTAAGTATTGACTCCTCACTAGTTTTGAGATTCGAGTTAACGAGTGTGTACTTCAGTGGTGAATGCAACAAGTGCCTCACTGACCTTGAACTGCTCCTCGGAGCCGATGATCACCCTGTGTGGAGGCGGCTGCGGCCCGTCGTGCCGGCCGGGGTCGAGGGGCTCGGCCAGCGGCTCGTTGTGTCCGTCAGCCACGGCCACCGAGATCACCGGCGCCCTGTGTTTCAGCTGGATTTCCTTGGCTAGCTGACAGGTCACGTCTTCATCGGCGTGTTTAGACGAGGGAGGGGCGGCTATCGTGAAGATGAACACAGTGCCGTTGTTGGTTGCCGGCCCATAGGGTGGGAGTCATGGCTTGCACTGCGGGGAACAAGGGCACACTTGGTGTGAGAGTTGCTTACACCGGTACCAAGACAGATTCAAACACACAAGAGATAAATGATTAAATTCAAATAGTAGGACTAGTACAGTAGTAATGGAGTTTATTCACCGACTCAAAGTGGTCGTCATTACTTGCATTGGGGGGAGGGGAAAAAAGATCATTACCGTATAGTACCGAATACAGGCCGACCTTTATCTCATTATTCTAGGTCTCAAAATCCCTCCTCGGCCTATATGCGAGCATCGGCATTTGACACACTAATTTCAAACACCAAGTTACAGCGCCGTGTGACAAGGAAAATACGTATACAGCCTAATGCAGGCCTACTGACGAGTGAAGAATGACGAGGAACAGATAACTAGGCGATATGAACCGGTCTGCTTGGAGATTGCGTCATAGCGCTACGTCATCATAGGCCGCGCGGGAAAAAACGACCTTGGCACTGCTCCTCGGGAAACAGACCGCAGGAATAACTGCGCGGTTTAAAATAAAAATATTTCATAAAAATTCCTTTTTCAAAATTTTGATGATTAAAGTTAGGGGGTCGGCCTGTATTCGGTACTATACAGTATTAATAGGGCTATATAAACAAAAGATTTTCAGTCCAAAAGTGTTAAAATTTTGATTAGAAGAAATATGAATGCTAAACATCGCCCCCCAATTTGTCAGCTCAGCGCTTAAGTGACAGCTCGACACAGTACTTCATGAGGACTATGCCGTTAGCACTTAAAAATAAATAAATTCAAATAAAATTCATAAATTGTGCTTTTCTCTATACGCGTTTCCAAGCAAAGATAGATGGCAGCACTAAAACGCAACATGTCGGACCGATCGGTGATAGAGGCGAGCTGCTTACGGCGAACGTTGTATATTCAGTTAGGTTCAACTTGATTTTTGTTACGTTTCTGATCATTTGCGAAAACATTGTTGATTATGTCATATCGTCCGCGTATTTCATTAGTAAAATTTGTAAGTTTTGAGGATCGGCTTTATTAAAAACGGGAATTTAGTGGCATTTTTAAATTACAACAAATAATTGAGATTATTTGATGATATTAGCTCGAAAAAGAACAAACCCCACTGTTAAACTATTAAATACAGAAACAAGTTTATCAAATAATTTTGAATGATGAAGATCGATGATATTTTGCCAAGAAAATGTTGCCCACCAATACTAATAATTTCAATAATTTATTTGATATCTAAAAATCAAAAGAGCTTCTAGCAAATTATAGCCCTACACTTGTTTTGCACGTTTTCTACATCGTTTTACAATGTAAACGCAATCAGAGTAGGCCTATATATATTATCTACTATACACTTACGCGTATATCCATATCTTGTGGTGATTCAAATTAGAGATGACGAAACCCGACTTTTTTACGACCCGGGTACCCGTCCACATTACCCGCGGGTTACCCGGGTAGTAACACAAAAAAAACGTGTGGGGTGTCTAATGAACTGTAAAGAAACGCGCTCATCAATTACGGTATCGTAATATCTCGGACGACGTAATGCTGTTCTACTAGGGAAACGCCAAAGTCGTTGTTAAACGAGTGAGTAAGCCATGTGTTGAGTACCCGGTTACATTACTTTTCTTCCCCCTACCTTAGGCCTACCTAGCCTATCATAGGCTAGAGAGGCGCATTATGACCTTACAGTTGACGCGCCCGTCCCCGTATACCAACTAAACTTTAAAAAACTATATTATACGAATTATATCAAACTTAAATGCTAATGTTCCCGGGTACTCCCACATGA
>JAMZAV010013634.1:0-16072 GCA_024449915.1 Sweltsa coloradensis | reverse complement strand
TTGACAATTTTGCTTGCAGTTGTCAAATGTTATTGTCATTTTTCCACAGTAATTCATTTTCTGTCAGTTCTTTTGGTCATTTATTGTAAGTTTTTATTTCAGTTCATGTTGTTTTTAGTTTTGCATTTGTTTTGTAAGATGTCGATTTCAATTGCATTTTGTCAGTTTGTTTTAATCATTTTATATGTCAGTTTGCATTTTGTCATTTTTCTTTTAATTTCGTTTCATTTTGTCAATTTGCTAGTTTCGTCAGTTTGAATTGTAATTGTCATTTCAATCATTTTGTCAGTTTGTTTGTCATTTCATTGTCATTGTCAGTTATTTTCACAGTTTCATTTTTCATTGCTTCGTATTGATTGTAAATGGTCAGTTTGAATAACATTTTGTCACTTTGTTTGTTTAAGTCATTTTCAAATTGTAAGATTTCCATTTCCACAGTTTCATTTTGTCAATTTGCTAGTTTTCCTCAGTTTGGTATTGTAAGAATGTCAGATTGTCAATTGCATTTTGTCAGGTTGTTAGTTTTAGTCATTTTCATATTGTAAGTTGACAAACTTACAATATGACACAGTTTGACACAGTTTGACATTTTCATATTGTTAAATTGCTAGTTTTCGTCAGTTTGATATTGTAATATTGTCAGTTTGTCAATAACATTTTGTCACTTTGCTTGTTCAATCATTTTCAATTTGTAAGTTGGTCATTTTGTCAGATTTTCATTTTCTCAGTTTGACAGTTTCATTTTGTCAATTTGAAAGTTTTGTCAGTTATATATTGTAATATTGTCAGTTTGTTTTTTTTTAAAAATTGAAAGGGTTTTTCATTTTAAACATTTTTCATTTTTTTTTAAATTTGCAAATTTTTTCGTCAGTTTGATTTTGAAAGAATGTTGATTGTCAGATTGCATTTTGTCATTTTTTGCTTTTTTTTATAAATTTTCAAATTTGTTAGTTTTTCTTTTTAGGGTTTTCCCTTTTGGTTTGGGTTTTTGCTAGTTTTGGGCCCCAGTTTGATATTGAAAGAATGTCAGTTTGTAAATAAACCTTTTGTCATTTTTCCTTGTTTAAGTCTTTTTTTCAAATTTGTCAGTTGTAATTTTGTAGATTTTCTTTTTTTACAGTTTAACATTTTTTCATTTTGTAAAATTTTTTTGCTAGTTCTAATCATTTTTTGATTTGTAATTTTGTCATTTTATCAATAAAAATTTTTGCCCCATTTTGCTTGTTTTAAGTCATTTTCAAATTGATAGATTTTCATTTTCACAGTTTTTTTGCCCAATTTTGCTAGTTTTCGCTTTTGGTTTTTGTAAGAATGTCAAGATTGTAAATTGTATTTTTTTTCTTTTTTTGTTATTTTTAAACTTTTTAAATTTTGGAAAAGTTGGCCCATTTTGTCAGATTTTCATTTTCACATTTTGGGGACATTTTTAAATTTTTTTAAATTTTTGCTGTTTTTTCGTTATTTTTTCATTTTGTAATAATTTCAGTTTTGTTAATTGCTTTTTGTAGGTTGTTATTTTTTAGTCATTTTCATAATGAAAGGTTTGACTTTTTTGTCAAAATTTTCATTTTCACATTTTTGACAGTTTTCTTTTTGGGAAATTTTGCTGTTTTCGTCATTTGGTATTGAAAGAATGTCAGATTGTCAATTGCATTTTGTATTGCTTTGGAATTTTGGGGTAAGTTGAAAAAACTTACAATATGACACATTTTGCCCATTTTCATATTTTTTAAATTGTATTTTTCCCGTCATTTTTGATATTGTAATATTGTCGTTTGTCAAAAACCCTTTTGTCATTTGCTTTTTTAATTATTTTCAAATTGTCAGTTTGTCATTCGGTCAGTTTAAATATTTCTCATTTTGGGACAGTTTCTTTTTGGGTAAATTTTGAAATTTTTTGTCATTTTTGTTTATTGAAAATTTGCCATTTTGTTTTTTTAAAAAAAAAAAATTGTAATTTTTTTCATTTTCAAAATTTTTTCATTTTGTCAATTTTCCCTAGTTTTCGTCTTTGATATTTTGTAAAATGTCTGTTGGGTCAGTTTTGCAATTTTGTCAGTTTGTTGGGGTTTTTAGCCCTTTTTCCCAAATTGTTTTTTTTCTTTTTACTTTTTCTTTTGGAAAGACTGTTTTCGTCGTTTGATATTGTAAAAAATTTGGTCATTTGTCAAAAACATTTTGTCAGTTTGCTATTTTAAGGGGTCTTTTTCAAATTGCCCAGTTTTCATTTTGCCCGGATTTTTTTTTTTTACATTTTTGACAGTTTAAATTTTGGGCCCAATTTTGGCTATTTTCTAATCATTTTTGATATTGTAAATTGTCATTTTATCAAAAACTTTTTTGCTTTTGGGCTTTTTTTTAAAAGTCTTTTTAAAATTGTAAGTTTTTCATTTTCACGGGTTTCATTTAGTAAAATTTGCTAGTTTTTCCTAAAGGGGGGAAATTGAAGAATGTAGAGCCCCCATTTTTGCTTTTTTGTCAGGTAGTTAGTTTTAAGGAAAATTTAAAATTTGTAATTTGGGAAAAAATTTAAAAAATATGAAACAGTTTGGAACCAGTTTGCTTTTTCTATTTTTTAAATTTTGGGGCTATTTTCGTCAGTATGATATTGTAATATTGTCAGTTTGGGTTCAAAAACCCTTTTGGGTCATTTTTGGCTTGAAAAAAGGGTTCATTTTAAAATTGTAAATTTTATTTTCACATTTTTTCATTTTGTCAATTTGCAAATTTTTCTTTAGTTTGTTTAGTAAGAAGGGTAGTTTGTCAATTGCTTTTTTGTCAGATTTTTTAGTTTTAGTCATTTTCATTTTGAAAGGGGTTTTGTCTTTCTGCAAATTTTAAATATTTTTCTCAGTTTAAACATTTTCTTTGTTGCCCAAATTTGCTAGTTTTTCGTCTTTTGGGAAATTGAAAAGAATGTCAGTTGTCAATTGCATTTTGTCAGGTTGTTTTTTTAGTCATTTTCATTATGTAATTTGACTTTTTGTCATTTTTTCATTTTCACAGTTTGACAGTTTCATTTTGTCATTTACTAGTTCTCGTCATTTTTGATTTGTAATTTTCATTTTGTCAAAAATTTTGTCTTTTGCTTGTTTTAGTCTTTTTTAAATTGTCAGTTTTTCATTTTCCATTTTTCTTTGGTAGATTTGCTAGTTTTCGTCATTTTTTATATTGTAAGAATGTCAATAGTAAATTGAAATTTTGTCAGGTTGTTTTTTTTAGTCTTTTTCATTATGTAAGTTTGACTTTTTGTCAGTTTTTCATTTTCACATTTTGCAGTTTCATTTGTCTTTACAGTTCTCGCCGTTTGATATTGTAATTTTTGTCAGTTTGTAAATAAATTTTCATTTTGCTTGTTTAGTCATTTTAAAATTTTGTAATTTTTTCATTTTCACAGTTTCTTTAGTCAATTTGAGTTTTCCTCTTTTGGTATTGTAAGAATGTCGGATTGTAAATTTGCTTTTTGCGGGTTTGTTTTTTTTTGTCATTTTCATATGAAATTTGAAAAAATTAAATATGACACAGTTGACACAGTTTTGACATTTTCATATTTTAATTGTAGTTTTCGTCTATGATTTGTAATTTTGTCAGTTTGTCAAAAATTTTGTCACTTTGCTTTTTTTAAACCATTTTAAAAATTGTAAGTTTTTCTTTTCACTGTTTCTTTTGTCAATTTGCTAGTTTTTTTTTTTAGTTTGTTTATGTAAGAATGTCGTTGTAAATTTGCATTTTGTCAGGTTTTTATTTTAAATCATTTTATTTGTCATTTGCATTTTGTCAGATTTTCTTTTTTAAATTTGACATTTTCTTTTTGTAAATTTGCTTTTTTTCGTCTGTTTGTTGTTGTTAGATTGTCAATTGAAATTAAATTTTTGGCAGGATATTATTTTAATCATTTTCATATTGTAGTTTGTCTTTCTGTCAGATTAATTTTTTTCCCAGTTTGACAGTTTCTTTTTTGAAAAAATTGTTTTTTTCGTCATTTTGTTTTTTGTAAAAAATGTCTTTGTCAATTCCTTTTTTCCCCCTGTTGTTTTTTTTAGCCCTATTTTCAAATTGCCATTTTTCATTTTCACAGTTTTCATTAGTCTTTTGCTAGTTTTTTCATTTGATATTGAAAAGAATTTAAATTGTCAATTTGCATTTTGTAGGTTTTATTTTAGTCATTTTATATTGTAATTGACAAACTTACAATATGACCAGTTTGCACGTTTGACATTTTTATTGTTAATTGCTAGTTTGTCAGTTTTATTGTCATTTTGTCAGTTGTCAAAAACTTTTTTTGTCACTTTGCTTGTTTAAGTCTTTTTAAAATTTGAAGATTTTCTTTTTTCCCAGTTTTTTTTTGTAAATTTTGCTATTTTTTTTAGTTTTGTTTATGTAAGAATGTCTTTGTCTTTTTTGCATTTTGTCAGGTTTTTTTTTTTTCAATCATTTCATATTGTCATTTTGTCATTTTTCAGATTTTCTTTTTTACAGTTTGACTTTTTTTTTTTGTCAGGATATTATTTTTAGTCTTTTCTATTGTAAGTTTGTCATTCGTCAGTTTAAAATATTTTCTCGTTTGACATTTTCTTTTTGTCAATTTGAAATTTTGTCATTTTGATATGTAATATAGCGTTTGCTTTTTTAAAAAAATAGAATTTTTTTCATTTTCACATTTTTCATTTTTCATTTGCTATTTTTTGTCAGTTTGATATTGTAATATTGTCATTTTTTTAAATAACATTTTTGTCTTTTTTGCTTTTTTTAGTCATTTTTAAAATTTGTCAGTTTTTCTTTTTTCACTTTTTTCTTTGGTAGATTTGCTATTTTTCGTCATTTGAATTGTAAGAATGCAGATTGTCAATAACAAATTGTCATTTTTGTTTTTTTTAAAGTCATTTCAAATTGTCATTTTTTGTATTTTGTCAGATTTTCTTTTTACATTTTTGACAGTTTTTTTTTTTAGTAAATTTTGCTTTTTTCGCTTTTAAATTGTTAGTTGTCATTGTCAATGCTTTTTTGTCGGGATATATTTTTAGTCATTTCATTTGTAATTTTTGTCATTCTGCAATTAATTTTTTCTCATTTTGACATTTTTCATTTTGTCAATTTTGTATTTTTTTGTCATTTTGGGATAGTAATAGTCGGGTTTTTAAAAAATTTTTCATTTGTTGTTTTAGTTTTTTTAAAAATGAGTTTTTTCATTTTCACAGTTTCTTTTGGTAGATTTGCTAGTTTTCGTCAGTTTGATATTGAAGAATGTCAGTTGTCAATAATAATTTGCATTTGCTTTTTTTAGTCTTTTTAAAATTGCATTTTTTCATTTTCATTTTATTTTTTCAATTTGTTTTTTTTTCGTCAAAAATGTATTGTAAGAATGTCGTTTGTAAATTTGTTTTGTCAGGTTGTTTTGTTTTAGTCTTTTCATTATGAATTTGCTTTTTGGTTTTTTCATTTTCACAGTTTGACAGTTTCATTTTGTAAAATTTACTATTTCTCGTCAGTTGTTTTTGTAATTTGCCCAGTTTTTCAAAAAACATTTTGTCAGTTTGCTTTTTTAGTCTTTTCAAATTGTAATTTTCTTTTTAAAGTTTCATTTAGTAAATTTGCTAGTTTTCCCCCAGTTTGGTAGTAAGAATTTCAGTTTGTCATTGCTTTTTGTCAGGTTGATTTTAGTCATTTTCATTTGTAAGTGACAAATTAAAATACCCTTTGACACAGTTTGACATTTTCATATTTTTAAATTCTATTTTCGTCAGTTTGTATTGTAATATTGTCGTTTGTCCAATAACATTTTGTCACTTTGTTTGTTTAAGTCTTTTCAAATTGTAAGATTTCCATTTCCACAGTTTCATTTTGTCATTTGCTAGTTTTTCCTCAGTTTGGTATGTTGTGTAGAATGTCAGATTGTCCAATTGCATTTTGTCAGGTTGTTAGTTTAGATTTTCATATTGTAAGTTTGTCAGTTGCTTGTTTTAGTCATTTTCAATTGTAGTTTTTCATTTTTCACATTTCATTTAGTCAATTTGCTAGTTTTTTTCCTCAGGTTGCTTTGTAGAATGTCTGATTCTTAACCAGATTGCATTTTGTCAGGTTGTTTGTTTTAGTCATTTCATATTGTAAGTTTGTCATTTAGTCAGTTTTTCATTTTCACAGTTTTGACTGTATTTTTTTGTTAATTTGCTATTTTTTGTCCAGTTTTATATTGTAATATTGTCAGTTTTTAATAACACATTGTCAGTTTGCTTAGTTTTAGTCATTTTCATATTGTCAGTTGACAAACTTACAATATGACACAGTTTGACACAGTTTGGGACATTTTCATATTGTTAGAATTGCTATTTTCGTCAGTGATATTGTCATATTGTCAATTTGTCAATAAACATTTTGTCACTTTGCTTGTTTTAAGTTCATTTTCAATTGTAAGATTTTCAGTTTCACAGTTTCTTTTTGTCAATTTGCTATTTTCGTCATTGTATTGTTAGATTGTCAGATTACAATTGCATTGTCAGGATATAGTTTAGTCCATGTTCATTATTTAAGTTTGTCATTCTGTCAGATAAATATTTTCTCAGTTGACAGTTTCATTTTGGCAGTATTTGAAAGTTTTGTCAGTTTGATATTGTAATATGTCAGTTTTTGCTTTTTTTACGAATGTAGTTTTTCATTTTCACAGTTTCATTTTGTCAAATTTGCTGTTTTTCGTCAGTTTGATTTTGTAAGAATGTCTGATTGTCGGATTGCATTTGTCAGTTTTTGCTTGTTTTAGTCATTTTCAAATGTTATTTTTCATTTTCACGTTTCATTTGGTAGTTTGCCTCGTTTTCGTCAGTTTGATATGTAATATTCAGTTTGTCATACATCTTTGTCAGTTTCTTGTTAAGATCTTTTCAATTGTCATTTGTTGTCATTTTGTTCAGATTTGTTTCATTTTTACAGGTTGACAGTTTTTCATTTTGTCCATTTGCTAGTTCTAATCAGTTTGATATTGTAATATTGTCAGTTTTAATCATCACCTTTTTGTCAGGTTTCTTGTTTTAGTCATTTCAAATGTAAATTTTTTCTTTTCACAGTTTCATTAGTCAATTTGCTGAGTTTTCCTCATTTGGTATTGTAAGAATGTCGATTTGTCAATGGCATTTGTCAGGTTGTTTAGTTTTAGAGGTCATTTCATATTGTAAGTTAAACAAACTTACAATATGACACAGGTTTGACACAGTTTGACATTTTCAGATTGTTTAAATAGCTCGTTTTCCGTCAGTTTGATATTGTAATATTTCATTTTTTCATAAACATTTTGTCAGTTTCTTGTTTAGTTCATTTTCAAATGTCATTTTGTCATTTTTGTCAGGTTTTCATTTTTGCAGTTTGACAGTTTTTCATTTTGTCAAGTTGCTAGTTTTCGCCAGTTTGATATTGTTAGATTGTCAGAGTGTCAATTGCATTTTGTCAGGATAGTAGTTTTAGTCATTTTCATATTGTAAGTTTGTCATTCTGTCAGATTAATATTTTTCTCTATTTTGACAGTATCATTATTTTCATTTGCTAGTTTTTCGTCAGTTTGATATTGTAATATGTCAGTTTTGTCCATAACATTTTGTCATTTGCTTGTTTTAGTCATTTTCAAATTGTAGTTTTTCATTTTTCCAGTTTCAGTTATTCAATTTGCTAGTTTCTCAGTTGGTATTGTAAGAATTCAGATTGTCAATTGCATTTTGTCAGGTTGTTAGTTTTAGTCATTTTCCAATATGTACGTTGACAAACTTGACAATATGACCCATTTTGACACAGTTTGACATTTTCATATTGTTAAATTGCTAGTTTTTTTCGTCGTATGATATTTTAATATTGTCAGTGTTGTCATAACATTTTTGTCACTTTGCTTGGTTTAAGTCATTTTCAATTGTAAGATTTTGCACATTTATCACATCTTTCATTTTTAGTCATTTGCTAGTTTTCTTTAGTTTGTTTATGTAAGAATGTCAAGTTTGTCAATTGCATTTTTGTCAGTGTTAGTTTTTCAGTCTTTTCATATTGTCAGTTTGTCATTTTGTCAGATTTGCCATTTTTACAGGGTTGACAGTTTCATTTTGGTCATTTGCTAGTTTTCGTCAGTTTGATATTGTTTAGATGTCAGATGTCAATTGTATTTTTGTCAGGATATTATTTTAGTCATTTTCATATTGTAAGTTTGTCATTCTGTCAGATTAAATAGTTTTTCTCAGTTTGACAGTTTCATTTTGTCATTTGCTAGTTTTCGTCATGTTTGATTTTGTAAGAATGTCTGATGTGTCCAGATTCCATTTTGTCAGGTTTGTTTGTTTTAGTCTCATTTTCGAATTGTCAGTTTTTCATTTTCACAGTTTCATTTAGTCAATTTGCCTAGTTTTCTTCCAGTTTGAGATTGTAAGAATTTCATTTGGCATTGCCTTTTGTCAGGTTGTTAGTTTTTAGTCATTTTCCATATTGTTAAGTTTGCAAACTTACATATGACACAGTTTGACACGTTTGCATTTTCATATTGTTAAGTTTGCTAGTTTTTCGTCAGGTGATATTGTAATATTGTCCAGTTGTCCAATAACATTTGTCACCTTTGAATTTGCTTGTTTAAAGTCCATTTTCAAATTGATAGATTTCATTTTCAGCAGTTTTTATTTGTCAATTTGCTAGTTTTCTTTAGTTTGTATTATGTAAGATGTCCAGTTTGTCATTGCATTTTGTCAGGTTGTTAAAAAGTTCATCCTTTTTCATATTGTCAGTGTGTCCATTTTGTCAGATTTTTTTCATTGTACAGTTTGACAGTTTCCTTTTGTCAGGATATTAGTTTTAGTCATTTTCGATTGTAAGTTTGTCATTCTGTCCATTAAATATTTTCTCAGTTGACCAGTTTTCATTTTTGTCAATTGCAAGTTTTGTCAGTTTTATATTGTAATATAGTCAGTTTGCTTTTTTAAAATGTGTAAGTTTTTCATTTTTCCCAAAAAGTTTGTGTTTTTTTTTTTTTTGTTTTGTTTTTCCCAATTGTGTGGGGGGGGGGGGTCAATTTGCTAGTTTTTGTCAGTTTTTGATATGTAATATTTCAGTTTTTAATAACTTTTGTCATTTTGGGCGGTTTTAGTCATTTTCAAATTGTCAGTTTTTCATTTTCCACGTTCATTGTGGTAGATTTGCAGTTTTTTCGTCATTTGATATTGTAAAGAATGTCAGTTGTCAATACAAATGTCCGTTTGCTTGTTTAAGTCATTTTCAATTGTCCAGTTTTGTCATTTTGTCAGATTTTCATTTTTAAAAGTTTGAACGTTTTTATTTGTCATTGCCTAGTTTTTCGCCAGTTTGATATGTTAGAGTTGTCAGAGTGTCAATTGGACATTTTGTCAGGATATAGTTTTAGTCATGTTTCATATTGTACAGTTTGTCATTCTGTCAGATTAAGATTTTTCAGTTTGACAGTTTTCATTTTGTCAATTTGCTAGTTTTCGTCAGTTTGATATGGTAAGATTGTCATATTGTCATAATAATTTGTCAGTTTTGCTTGTTTTATCATTTTCAAATTGTTCCATTTTTTCATTTTCACAGTTTCATTTTTTCAATTTGGCTTTTTTTGTTTTTTCGTCAGATGATATGTTAAGAATGTCAATTGTGAAGTGTTTTGTCAGGTTGTTTGTTTTAGTCATTTTCATTATGTTAGTTTGACATTTTGTCATATTTTCATTTTCACAGTTTGGCATTTTTATTTTGTCAATTTACTAGTTTCTCGTCAGTTTTGATGTTGTAATATTGTCAGTTTTGTGCAATAACATTGCCTGTTTGCTTGTTTTAGTCATTTTCAATTGTAAGTTTTTCATTTTTCACAGTTTCATTTAGTCAATTGCTAGTTTTCCTTCAGTTTGGTATTGTAAGAATGTCAGATTGTCCATTGTATTTTGTCAGGTTGTTAGTTTTAGTCATTTTCATATTTAAGTTGACCAACTTACAATATGACAACAGTTTTGACACAGTTTAGACATTATCATATATGTTAAATTGCTATTTTCGTCAGTTTTGAATAAAAAAATTGTTTATATTGTCCCAGTTTGTCATACATTTTGTCACTAGAGTTTGTGTTGTTAAGTCCTTTCAATTGTAAAGATTTCCATTTCCACAGTTTCATTTTGTCAATTTGCTAGTTTTCGTCAGTTTGGTATGGTAAAGAATTCAGATTGTCATATTGCATTTTGTCAGGTTGTTAGTTTTTAGTCATTTTTCATATTGTATTTGTCCAGTTTGCTTGTTTTAGTCATTTTCAAATTGTAAGTTTTTTCTATTTTCACAGTACTCCAAATATAGTCAATTTGCGGTAGTTTTCCTCAGTTTTGTTATTGTAAGAATGTCAGATTGGGGGGGGTCAAAATGGCATTTTGTCAGGTTGTTAGTTTTTAGTCATTTTCATATTGTAAACGTTGAAAACACTAACCTATGACACACAGTTTGACACAGTTTGACATTTTCATATTGTTTAAATTGCTGAGTTTCGTCAATTTGATATTGTAATATTGTCAGTTTGTCAATACATTTGTCACTTTGCTTGTTCATCATTTCAATTTGTAAGTTGGTCATTTTGTCCAGATTTTTCATTTTCAAGTTTGACAGTTTCATTTTGTCAATTTGCTGCTTTTTGTCAGTTTCAAATTTCAGATTTGTCAATTTGCTTTTGTAGGTTGTTAGTTTTAGTCATTTCATAATGTAGTTTGACATTTTTGGTCAGATTTTCATTTTCACAGTTTGACAGTTCATTTGTCAATTTGCTAGTTTATCCCTTTAGTTTTATTATTGTACGAATGTCATTTGTCAATTGCATTTTGTCAGGTTGTTAGTTTACTCATTTTCATATTGTCCATTTTTGTCATTTTTAGTCAGATTTTCATTTTTACAATTTGACAGTTTTCATTTTGTCAATTTGCTAGTTTTCGTCAGTTATATTTGTTGTAGCTTGTTAGATTGTCAATTGCAGTTTGTCAGATATTTAGTTTTAGAGTCATTTTCATATTGTAAGTTTGTCATTCGTCAGATTATATTTTCTCAGTTTGACAGTTTTTCATTTTGTCAATTGCTAGTTTTTGTCAGTTTTTGTATTGTAATATTGTCAGTTTTTTAATAAATTTTGTCAGTTGCCTTGTTTTTTAGTCATTTTCAAATTGTCAGTTTTTTCATTTTCAACAGTTTCATTGGTAGATTTGACCTAGTTTTCGTCAGTTGATATTGTAAGAATTTCAGATTGTCCCATAATAATTTGTCAGTTTTGCTTGTTTTAGTCATTTTCAAATTGGTCAGTTTTTCATTTTCACAGGTTTCATTTTTTCAATTTTGGCTTTTTTTTTCGTCAGAATGATATTGTAATAATGTCAGATTGTGATTGCATTTTGTCAGGGTTGTTTGGTTTTTAGTCATTTTCATTTGTAAGTTTTGACATTTTGTCATATTTTCATTTTCACAGTTTGTCAGTTTCATTTGTCATTTACTAGTTCTCGTCAGTTTATATTGTAATAATTGTCAGTTTGTCAATAACATTTTTGTCTGTTTCTTGTTTTAGTCATTTTCAATTGTAATTTTTCATTTTTCACAGTTCATTTTAGTCAATTTGCTAGTGTTTCCTCAGTTTTGGTATTGTAAGAATGTCCAAATTGTCAATTGCATTTTGTCAGGTTGTTAGTTTTAGTCATTTTCATATTGTAAGTTGACAAACTTACAATTAACACAGTTTGACACGTTTGACATTTTTCATATTGTTAATTGCTAGTTTTCGTCAGTTTGGGGGGATATTGTTATATTGTCAGTTGTCAATAACATTTTGTCACTTTGTTTGTTTAGGTAAAAATGTCATTTTCAATTAAAGATTTCCATTTCCATCAGTTTTCTTTTTGTCAATTTGCTATTTGTCTCCTCAGTTTCGTATTGTAAGAATGTCAGATGTCATTGCCATTTTGTCAGGTTGTTAGTTTTTAGTTCATTTTCCATATTGAAAGTTTTGTCAGTTTGCTTTGTTTTGTAGTCATTTTCAAATGGTAAGTTTTCATTTTCCACAGTTTCATTTAGTCAATTTGGCTAGTTTTCTTAGTTTTGGTATTGTACTAATGTCAGATTGTCATTGCATTTTTGTCGAGTTTTGTTAGTTTTATCATTTTCATATTGTCAGTTGACAAACTTACAATATGACACAGTTTTTGAACACAGTTTGACATTTTCATATTGTTATTTGCTAGGTTTTCGTCATGTTTGATATTTAATAGTGTCAGTTTGTCAATAACATTTTGGGTCACTTTTGTTGTTTAAGTCATTTTCAATTGTAAAGATTTTCATTTTCACAGTTTCTTTTTGTCATTTTGCTAGTTTTTTATCGTCAGTTTGAATATTGTTAGATTGTCCAGATTATCAATTGCATTTTTGTCAGGATTTAGTTTTTAGTCATTTTCATATTGTAAGTTTTGTCATTCTGTCAGACTATATTTTCTCAGTTTTGACAGTTTCATTTTGTCAATTTGAAAGTTTTGTCAGTTTGATATTGTAATATTTCAGTTTGCTTTTTTAAAATTGTCAGTTGTCATTCTTGTCAGATTTTCCATTTTTACAGTTTGACAGTTTCATTTGTCAATTTGCTAGTTTCTAATCAGTTTGATATTGTTAGATTGTCAGATTGTCAATTGCATTTTGTCAGGTTGTTAGTTTTAGTCATTTTCATATTGTAAGTTAACAAAACTGTACAATATGACACAGTTTGACAGTTTGACATTTTCATATTTAATGCTAGTTTTTGTCAGTTTGATATTGTAAATTGTCAGTTTTGTAATAACATTTTGTCAGTTTGCTTGTTTTAGTCATTTTCAAATTGTAAGTTTTTCATTTTCACAGTTTCATTTAGTTAAATTGCTAGTTTTCTTCAGTTATATTGTAATTTATTGTACAGTATAACATTTTGTCACTTTGCTTGTTTAAGTCATTTTCAAATTGTAAGATTTTCATTTTCACAGTTTCATTTTGTCAATTTGCTAGTTTTCTTTAGTTTGTTATTGTAAGAATGTCAGTTTGTCAATTGCATTTTGTCAGGTTGTTAGTTTCAATCATTTTCATATTGTAATGTTTGTCATTCTGTTCAGATTAATAAATTTTCTTCCAGGGGGGTTTTGGACAGTTTTCATTTTTGTCAATTTGCTAGGTTTTTCGTCCAGTTTTTGATTTTTGTAAGGGGGAAATGGGGTTTTCTGATTTGTCAGATTTCCATTTTTGGTTTCAGGTTGTTTGTTTTTAAAGTTCTCAAGTTTTCAAAATTTGGGCAGTTTTTCAATTTTCCACAGTTTATTTTTAGGGTCCAAATTTGGCTAGTTTTTTCTTTCAGTTTGATATTGTAAGGGAAACTTTCACAATTTGTTTTCAAATTGCCATTTTTTGGGTTCAGTTGTTACGTTTTAGTTCATTTTTCATATTGTAAGTTGGGGGGGACAAAAAAACTTTTACATAATGAAACAACAGTTTGAACCACCAGTTTTGGGGGAACATTTTTTTAATATTGTTAAAATTGCTAGTTTTTCGCGGTCAAGTTTGGCTATTGTAAATATTGGTCAGGTTGTTCAATAAAACATTTTGTCCCAAACTTTTGCTTGTTTAAAGGTCATTTTCAAAATGATTTATTTTTTTGATTTTCATTTCCACAGGTTTTTTATTTTTGTCAATTTGGGATAGGGTTTTATCGTTGTTTGGTTTATGTAAAGGAATGGTCAGTTTTTGTTCAATTTGCAATTTTTTGGTCAGGGTGTTAGTTTTTGTCCAAATTCATTTTTTCATATGTCTAGGGGTTTTTGTCATTTTGGTTTCAGAATTTTTTCATTTTTTACAGTTTGGGGACAGGTTTCAATTTTTTTCAGGGGATATTAGTTTTAGGGTCATTTTCATATTTGTTAGTTTTTGTTCAATTTCTGGTCAGATTAAATAATTTCTCAGGTTCTGGGGGGGGTGACAGGTTTCATTTTTGTTCCAATTTTTGCATAAAGTTTTTTTTGGGGTCAGTTGATATTTGTAAAATATTAGGGTCAGGGTTGGCTTTTTTTAAAAAAAAAATTTGTAAGTTTTTTTCATTTTCACAGTTTATTTTGGTCAATTTGGCTAGTTTTTTGTCAAGTTGGGGGATTATTTTTAATATTGTCAGTTTTTAATAAACATTTGTCCGTTTGCTTGTTAGGTGGTCATTTTCAAAAAATTGTCAAGTTTTTTGTCATTTCCACGGCGTTTCATTTGGTTAGATTTTTGCTTAGGTTTTCGTCAGTTTTGAATTGTTAAAGGGGAAATGTTATGATTTGTCAATAAAAACCCCAAAAAGTGGTTTCCCAGGTTTGGCTTGTTTTAGGTCCTTTTTCAAATTGTCAGTTTGTCATTTTTGTTTCAGATTTTTTCATTTTTTTTTAACCCAGTTAGGGGGGGACAGTTTTAATTTTTGTCAATTTTTTGCCTAGTTTTCGGCCCAGGTTGAATATGTTTTAGATTGTCAGAGTGTTTTCCAATTGGCATTTTGTCAGAGGATATTAGTTTTTTAGGGGTCATTTTTTCATATTGTAAGTTTTGTCATTCTGTTCAGGATTAACATTTTTCTCAGTTTGAACCACGGGTTTTTCATTTTGTCAATTTTTTGCTAGTTTTTTGGGTCAGTTTGGATATGTGTAATATTGTCCAGTTTTTTAATAAAAATTTTGTTTCAAAGGGTTTGCTTGGTTGTAGTCAATTTTTCAAAATTGGTTTCAGTTTTTCAATTTTCACAGTTTTCCATTTGGCTAGATTTGCTAGTTTTTCCGTTTCAAGGTTTGGATAATTGTAAGGCATGGGTCCAGATGTTGGTCCAATAAAATAAATTTTGTCAGGGGGTTTGCTGTTTTAGTCCATTTTTTCAAATGTTCAAGTTTTTCATTTTTCCACAGTTTCATTTTTCAAAATTTGCTTTTTTTTTTTCGTCAGAAAAATGATTAATCGTAAAGAATGTCCAGGATTGTTGGGGAAATTGGCATTTTGTCAGGGGGGTTGTTTGTTTTTAAAGTTCATTTTCAATTATGTAAGTTTGGGGGGGGGACCATTTTGTTCTTATTTTTCAATTTTCCCCACAGGTTTTGGGCATTTTTTATTTTGTCAAATTTTTACTATTTTCTTCGTCAGTTTGATATTTGTTAAATATTGTCAGGGTTTGTCAATAAAACATTTGGTTTTTGTTTGGCCATTGTTTTAGGTTCATTTTTTCCAAAATTGGTTAAGTGTTTCATTTTCCACAAGTTTTCATTTAGTCAATTTTGCTTAAGTTTTCCTTCAGGTTGGTATTGTTAAAAGAAATGTTTTTTTTCAAGGATTGTCAAATTGCATTTTGGTCTCAAGGTTTGTTTAAGTTTTAGTCATTTTCATATTGTCAGTTGACAAAAAAAACTTACAGCTTGACTGACACAGTTTGACACAGTTTGACATTCATATTGTTTAAATTGCTAGTTTTCGTCAGTTTTGATATTGTTATATTGTCAGGTTGTCAATAAAGATTTTGTTCACTTGTTTGTTTAAAGTCATTTTCAAATTGTAAGATTTCCATTTCACACAGTTTCATTTGTCAATGCTAGTTTTCCTTCAGTTGTATTGTAAGAATGTCAGATGGCAATTGCATTTTGTCAGGTTGTTAGTTTAGTCATTTATATGCAGTTGTCAGTTCTGCTTGTTTTTTAGCATTTCAAAATTGTAAGGTTTTTCATTTTTCACAGTTCATTTAGTCAATTTGCACTAGTTTTCCCTCAGTTGGATTGTAAGAATGGCAGATGTCAATGCATTTGTCAGGTTGTTAGTTTTAGTCATTTTCATATTGTAAGTTGACAAATTACAATATGACACAGTTTGACACAGTTTGACATTTTCATATTGTTAAGTTACTAGTTTTCGTCAGTTTGATATTGTAATATTGTCAGTTTGTCAATAAAATTTTTCACTTTGCTTGTTCAATTCATTCTCAATTTGTAGTTGGTCATTTGTCAGGATTTTCATTTTCCAGTTTGACGAGTTTCATTTTGTCAATTTGCTGCTTTTGCAGTTCAAATTT
>JAMZAV010013633.1:0-16106 GCA_024449915.1 Sweltsa coloradensis | reverse complement strand
GGAATAAAAAACAGTTAGAGTTTTGAAACAAAACCCTCAAACAATTGAATTTTCGTAAAAATTGTTACATTAATTTAAATTTCTATCATTTACCTTTCGAATGGTACCTTTGAAATTGAAATCGGGTCAAATACTTAAAAAGATACGCTAGTTTAAAATTCGAAAGCGGGGGCCATCTTTTTTTTAGATATGGCCGGTCTCACCCAAAAAAAATCAAGACTCTCACCATCGAAATTGTTTATCTATGTATCAATACGAATCGTTTGATACCAAAGATACATAGCTCTTTCACCTTTTCGGCCACGGAATTACCTATGCTCCCCTACTAAAGGTATTTGGGTAAACCCGTGTGTAAATCTTTACTTAAAATCCACCGCCATCTAGAGGACATTGACTCCTTGGGAAAACAGTTATTTAAACTCTTTGTTGACAAATAATAGACTGCTTCCTCGAAAGTATTTTGATAAACTTCTAGGTGGCAGTGCATTAGAAACTTCGCGCGTCTTTTCGTTGCCATGGCAAACGTTACTTTTGTTATAATGTGATTTCCATCTACACTACTTATCGGATCAAAATAAAATTAACATATTCGTGACCGGACGGACATTCTAAATGATTTGGCTATCTCAGATTTTGTCGACGTTGAGTTTGAAAAAAAAACTTTCGATTAACTTTAATGTAACTTTTTAACTTTTTGAACGATTTTGCCACAAAACTAATGGCATTCAATCGAGAACGAAGATTGCGGATGGTCAAAATTTCAACTCGATCCGAGCCTCCGTTCGAACGTTATGGCGAGACATACAAAAAAAACAAAAAACAAAAACAAAACAAAACCAGTGACTAATTTTTCCGGCAGAGTCAAATGAAAACGCTCGCATAATTATGTTTAAATTCGAATTTGATTGTGAATGTTCTCAACAGATAGAATCTGTGACGAGCCATTATGTACTTAGGCACGATAATCGATCGAAATTTCTCAAAGAAGCCTCATATTGATTATATTTGTACAAAACGTCGGTCGCGTTACGTGTGTATATCAACTATATAAATTAAAACCAGTTCTATCCGATGACAAGCTGATTTAGGGCGACGGTCGTCACCCACAGTCAAGCGCATGCGACTGCTTAGGCGACGACGAACTCGCGGCCCTGTTTACAGCTACCCGAGTCGGGGGGTTTTCAGCTATCTGCACACGCCGCCCCGAAAGTGTTACAATCTTGAAACTAGGTATATGACCTGATAGTGGTCCATGACCCACAAAATAAAAAATCAACCCGATCCGACAACTCGTTCTAAGTTAAAAAAAAAAAGGCTCTCAACATCGTCTAAAACCATCCGGCTGGCTCACTAGCTAGCTGGCTGGGTAGTTAATTCGCCGCGGAGCTAAGTTGAGCCCTACAGAGAAAACGGTAAATCTTAGAACTAACAAACTTGGCCCACACTTAGATGTACCTCAGACGCAGTGCCTTTTGCTTTCAAAACCAAAATCGGTTAACAGGGACCTGAGAAAATCAAAATTTGGATGATAATCAAAACACGTAATTACTAAGGCGTGGTAATTTGTACAGAATTGAAATTAAACATACTCTTTGCCATTATAAATATCTAGCGTCCAAAACACAACGGACTAAATTTGGGGAGACCGTGGGCCAAAAAATGTTAAAAAACCAACTATGAACTTAAAAAAATGAAACATTCAAAGAAAACGTTAAAAAAAAGTTTCAAACGTAAAATACACTTTGATATCTAAAATTATTTATCACTTTTGAATATGGAATGCAAAATTGGGTAACGATTACCGGGGAAAATCAAAATTATCAAAACGTAGGTAATTCCGTACTCTTATGAATAAGACGCTATGCAGAGAAATCGGCTCATCTTAGAACTTTGAAACTTGGGCCACACTTAGATGTTCCCCATGTGCAATCACTTAAGTTTTCAAAACCAAAACCGGGCAATAGGGACCGGGGAAAATCAAAATCAAAATCAAAACGCGAAATTCTCAGGCGTAGTAATTTGTACAAGCTCGAAATTAAACATGCTCTTAACCATTATTAATATCTAGCGCTTAAAACACAAGGGGGCAAATTTCGGGGGACCGTGGGCCCAAAAATGTCAAAAAACGACTCTGAACTTAAAAAATGTAATTAAAGTCCATCATTTACACCTTGGTAGGAAACAAACAACAACAAAATTTAATATCCCCACAAACACAAAAAATTGAAGGAAAAAAAACGGCAGCCTTGCTCTCCTTTAAAAGTCTGCAGCTACGAATGCTGTGAGATATAGAAGTTGAGCCAAGCTTTTCATTCTTTCTCCCTAGTTTTGATTTCGTTTGTTGGCGAGAGCCAAGCCAACGATTTTTGTGGTAAAAAAGTAAAAATTTTAAACTCGAAATCATAAAAAAAATTGCTTAGCCATTAAATTTGGTTCATGTTCAAGCAATTTTTTACGCCAAGCCAACCATTTTCGTGGTAAAAAAAGTAAAAATTTTATACTCAAAATCAAATTCAAAAATTATGTGGCCATTGACTTTTTAGAGTTCTCGTAATGAACCAAATTGCGCTCGTCAACAGGTGAAACGATCTTACTTCTTTTCAATGCGAAACTAGGGAGAAAGAATGAAATGCTTGGCTCAACTTCTATATTATCTTACAGCATTCACAGCCGAAGACTTTTGAAGGAGAGCTTGGCCGCCGTTTTTTTTTTTTACAACTTTTTGTATTCGGGGGGATATCACATATTTTTGTTGTTTGTTTCATATGAAGGCGTGAAAAAAGCGAAAAGGTGGATACAGTGCCTTTAAAACAGATTGTCTAGAAACAAAAGCTACCATCTTTGGTTTTTGTTTACAATCTGAAGTTGGCAATATACAATGCTTTTTATTAAATTTGCTATGGTAAATGTCGGCTTGGGTTTTTGTGTGAATGATTTGTTGACTGGACTATAACACATTTAAGCAAATTTTAATCAGCAATTAAAATATTCAAATTGTTTTAAATACGACCCAACGTTTTTCCCAAAGTTAAGGGTGGTAGGGAACAGTGGGGGTGAAATATCGCTTGCCACCCGGCGGATTATTATTTTTCATATTATTATCAAAGATTAGTTATTATTATAATATTATATACCATCGTGTCAAATTTCATGCTAACTTATAAGGTGCCTTCATGGTGAATGCAGGAAATCAAGGTAAAAATAATATAAACTAAGGAATGGGTGTTGAAGAAATGTGGTTTAGGAAATGAGAATAGGCCGATTAAGTTAAAACCCCATTTAAACATAATTTTAAATTTTGATTACTAATTAAATAAATTTTAGGTATGAGCTGTGAATTATTCCAATTTAAGGGGATGATAATATCGCTTGCCTCTCGGCGGATTTTTTTCATATTATTATGTACCATCATGCCAAATTTCATGATGATAACTCATTAGGTGCCTTCATGGTGAATGCTGGAAAACAAGGTAAAAATAATATAAACTAGGGATGGGGGTTGACAAAATGTGGTTTATATAATAAGAATAGTCCGATTGGGTTAAAACACATAAAAACATAATTTTAATATCTTATTTGAACAAAATTTCAATTTTGGGTAAGAGCTATGAATTATTCTAATTTTAGGGGTTGGGGGTATAGAATATCGCTTTCCTCTCGGTGGATTATTCATTCTGATATTTTTATCTACCCCCATGCTAAATTTAGCGCATGGGGTCCATGTGTTATATATTTATTAATGGTTTTGAATTTAAATGGTTAAATGGTTTTGGTTTTGAAAGCAAAAGTATATGAGTCCGAGGTACATCTAAGTGTGGTCCAAGTTTCATAGTTCTAAGATGTGCCATTTTCTCTGTATGCTCTTATTCCTCTCCGTCAGAATCAGCTAGCCAGCAAACCAACCAACCAACCACCCAGCCAGCCGGAAGGTTTTCGACTAGTTAAGGCACTTTTTTAAACACAGAACGGGTTATCGGATCGGGCTGATTTTTTGTTGAATGTCATGGACGACATATCAGGTCATATACCGAGTTTCAAGAATGTAAATCTATCGGGACGGCGTGTACAGATAGCTGAAAACCCCCCAACTCGGGTGGGAGTATACAGGTCGAGAGGCGACAACCGTCGCCCTAGATGAACACTTTATACTTCCGTGAAATTATTACTAGAAAAACGCTCAGTTGGACGCGTTGATAAGCGAGCACGTGCTATATAATTTGTTGATGGTCCAAATGTCAACCTGATCTGAATCTTCGAGCAACCGCTATCATGAGCCAAAAAGCTCCGACTTTTCGTTGCCATGGCATCGTTTACTTTTGTTATAATGTAATTTCCATCTACACTACTTATCGGAACAAATTAAAATTAACATATTCGTGACCGGACGGACATTCTAAATGATTTGGCCACCTCAGATTTGGTCGCCGTTTAGTTTGAAAAAAAACTTTCGATCAACTTTAGATTAACTTTATAACTTTTTGAACGATTTTTGCCACAAAAACTAATGGCATTCAATCCCAGACCCGAAGCTTGCGGATGGTCCAAATTTCAACTCGATCCGAACCTCCGTTCGACCGCTATCATGAGCCAAAAAGGCTCTAGCTTCGTGCTTATACTTTCCGTTGTCATGGTAACGTTACTTTGTTATTTTGTAATTTCCATCTACACTACTTATCAGATCAAAATAAAATTAACATATTCGTGACCGGACGGACATTCTAATTGATTTAGCCACCTCAGATTTTGTCGCAGATAAGTTTGAAAAAAAAAATCGATTAACTTTAATGTAACTTTTTAACTTTTTGAACGATTTTGCTACAAAACTAATGGCATTCAATCGAGAAAGAAGCTTGCGGATGGTCCAAATTTCAACTCAATCCGAGCCTCCGTTCGAACGTTATGGCGAGACATACAAAAAAAAAATATCCAGTGACTTTTTTTTCGGTACAGTCAAATGGAAACGCTCGCTTCGCTCGCTTAATTATTATTATTATTTATCTTATTATTATTATTATAGTGGTTCTTTATTGTTCAAACAATCTCAGGTACATTTGCGTCCTGGTATACACAAGGCGGGGTAAGGCCCAAGCCCAACAAAAGTTTACATTATAACAGCGTGAAAACATAAGTATAGTACACATATTATTGTAGACAAATTAATCAAATTAACAAAATAATAATAAAGATGAGTGTGATAACAAAATCATAAAGTTTCTATCTATAAAACAAGCAATTGTATGGCAAAAAACTTTTAGAGAGAGAGAGAGAGAGAGAAAGAGAGTGATTACTGAAAAAAATCTTCTGACTATGTGGCACGTTTGAAGGATGACTGCTTCTGCATGCTGATGTAGAGATTTGGAGGAAAGACCCAGGCATTGTAGGCTGGCAGAGAGGGAAGATGGTATTGACTCCAGTGGCTGAGATCACGATAGGCACGACAGTAACAGTTTTTATTTTCCAAATTCTTGTTATTTCTGACTTAAATTTTTGATATATTTCCACCTTAGTGTTCTCCGGTGTTCTCAATATTTTTACTCATGGGGATCGCAATGTCAATTAGATATGTAATTCTGTTAGATTTATCGCATAATATGATGTCCGGTTTGTTGTGGTCTATGGTTTTGTCTGTTATAACCTGTTTATTATTATAATAATAATAATTATTATTATTATTATTATTTTTATTATTATTATTATTATTATTATTATTATTTTTATTATTATTATTTTATTGGATGTATTTCATACAAACTCGGTTAAAACCGGAGCTAACATGTTGTACGGACTTGCGTCAAGTACTTCCATGTGTACCTATTACATACATTATTACTTTTGTCTTAACTCTAACTAAAATAAGTCATTTATAAATTCTAATATTGTTTGTAGATGATGTTTTCTTTCTGCTGTGTACGTTATATTAATTAATTAATTATTAATTATTATTTAATTATTATTATTATTATTATTATTATTATTTACTACAATTCAGAAATTAAAAAAGTCCGCCCCAACCGGGATTCGAACCACGGGTCTCCCGCATTCCAGGTAGGCGTCTTAACACTAGACCATCAGGACGGGTACATTTTAATCTCAGAATGTAGTTCCCACTAGGAAAACGCTTAAGTCCCTCCGCGTTGTTGGATGAGCGTAATTGGTGAATTGAGCTGCCATGTGTTTTGCGGATTTTCTGTTGTTCTGTGGAAAAATCAGAACTTTGTTGAAATTTTTTTTAAATTTAATCAAATTAATAAAAAATTAACTTTTTTTTTTAATTAATCGTAATTTTAAAAAGGGAGAAAATCGTAATATTGAAATTTTCATTAGAAATAATTATTTGATTGCGCACAAAGTTTACACGAATATATTAATTCATAAAATTAAGGTTCTGTGAAAAAATCATTACAATCGGATAAAACATATTGTAGGAGTTATAAGTCGAAGAAATTTTTTAAAAATCGAAAAAAAATCGTAAAATTGCGATTTTCATGAGAAATAATTTTTCGATTGCGCTCAAAAAAACGTGGCAGTTCTTAGTTCAGAGATTTCGAAGGCCTCCATAAAATTTCATCGCAATCGGAGTATCGGTTTAGCCGGAATCGTGTTAACAGACAGACAAAAATACAGAAAGAAAGAAAGAAAAAAAAAAAAAAAAAAAAAAAAAAAAAATCCGGATTTTTTTCTCCAGTGTAGTGAAATGGAATCTTCGCTCGCTCGCTACGCTCGCTACGCTCATCCAATTATACATCTGAATGGATAGAACAGTACTGCAACGAATATCTGCTGCCTTTGAACTGACCTAGCAAACATTAATTATAATGTCATTACCTTTACGCAGGTATGAGCGAGGGTTTATTTCTCGATTTGGTTAGTCGGGAAACACTCCTGTAGGTGTAATTGTTATCCCCCCAAAATACAAAAATTTGTAAAAAAAAACGGCAGCCAAGCTCTCCTTCCAAAGTCTTTGGCTGTGAATGCTGTGAGATATAGAAGTTGAGCCAAGCATTTCATTCTTTTCTCCCTAGTTTCGCATTGAAAAGAAGTAAGATCATTTCGCCTGTTGACGAGCCCCAAGCCAACCTTTTTCGTGGTAAAAAAAGTTAAAAATTTTAAACTCAAAATAAAAAAAATTTACTTGGCCATGACTTTTTAGAGTCCTGTCCCAAAAATCAATAGCCAAGTTTTTTTTTTTATGTTTTGAGTTTAAATCGGGGCCCCACTCTGGGCCCTCTATGTTTATGTTTAAAAGGGGCAGTGAGTGCCATCCTTTCCTGTTTGTGTTCTACTGTACCGCCATCTTTCTTGCATTACAATAAAGCAATGTATTTTTGAAGTATCAATTTTTACTGATAATCCTTTTCCATCATACTAAAACTCAACACCTTTCCCCAAGGTATGAGCAAAGGTTTATTCTTTGATTGGTAGTCGGGAAACACTCCCGTAGGTATAATTTTTTATTATTACTACAATTCAGAAATTAATTTAATTAAAATATATTAATATAGGTTTTTAAGCAAAGCCGTTTTAAGGGACATAGTTTTTGATTCATACATTTGTTGTAAAATTTTTCCCCGACTGGGGTTCAGCTACATGCACTTTTTTTGGATTTAGTCAGGGAAAGTCAAATTTCACAACAACTAGTTTTTTTTATAAACGTTTGTTCTTTTGTCTCGGTGGCTCAATTGGTTGAGCATAGCACTTTAAACCCCGGGAGTTCGGGTTCAAACCCCCAGTGGGGGCCAACTTTTACGACAACTGCTATAAATCAATATATTAAAATATATAATTTTAAAATTATATATATGTTAGTTTTTTAGACAGTAATAAAAAAGTGACTACCCGGGGGTATGAACCCCGGGACCTAGTTTACAGGGCTATGCTCTTACCAACTGGCATGCGGCCACCAATTTAAAACTGTCAAATTTTTTGGTCTTTTTTGAATTTTTAAATAACGTTGTAGAGAAATTTTGCACTGCCTATTAGATACACAGAAAATAACTTGGAGAAATACAAACCATCTCTGTAAACCTAGAGTTGGAAAAAATATGATGTTTAAACTTGGCTTTATAGTAGGCGACTATGACGCTGTTATGTTAGAACTTTAGACAAAAATTAAAAATTGACTACACCGAGGTATATATATATATGGATTATTGTAGGTTTTCGCGGCCCGTCATATGATACAAACAAGGATCTTGGGTAAAACTGCGTCGAAAATAAGATGAACCAGGGCAGAACCTGGGCGTCCACCGACGTTTGTCTGTACTAGTCAACTTTTCAAGGGACTATGACTTACGGGGGTTTGGAGTACAGGGGTTTGGCAAGCACGCAGCCCCCCTTTAAAAGCCTGGCTAAAGGGTGCGGGGCGGCGGGGGTTATATAAAAAAAATAGGTGGGGGGCGAGGTCATATCGTAAAAAGGTGGGGGTGGCGATGTCATATCGAAAAAATACGGATGGTGAATTGAGAAACAAAATAGCACAGCTTACTGTGTAAAAACCTTTTTGGGTCCGGTTTGTCATAGGGCCTGTTTGGGTTTTTTTTGAATTTATTCGTGCTTAAATTTATGGAATCTGAAATTTGCACCACCTCTGAGGGTTTTGGCTGAATAGGTTACGAACTCATTTCGGGGCATGAGTGCGGTTTACAAGCAAGAGGGGGGCCCTTGGTATCGTCTCTTTTGTTCATGTTATTCGGCCTTTTCTAAATTCCACGATATGGTAATACGTGGTTTGAGCTGTTGTACGGGGGCAAATAGTTTTTTTTTGTAAAAAATCTATCACATGCGAGAAAGCTTTAGCATTTTTGAGCCGGGGCTGATTTTTTGTCACCTGTTTTCACAGCATTGGGTTTCTTTTATCCTCATGCTAGGGTTTGCCTTTTTTTGGCCTATGAATTTTTGTTCCAGTCCCCACGGGAAACCTATAAACCCCTCTTTTTTCCCGATAAACAAGAAAATTAGACTTCTCAAAAAGGAGCTGATTTTTTGTCAGTGGAGTAAAGGGTTTTCATTTCTTAGATTGAGGATTTACATACGTTGGGGTACCGGGGACATATGGAAAAAAAGTTTTGATCGGGGTTTTTCTCCCTGTCCTCGTATCATCCCAGATTTTTCAGTTCACTTTTAAACGCTCTGGTTATTCTCGGCCCAATAACCATTGAGGGGATAGATTTTCACGGAGCTTGTCAAATTTCTCGCTTTAATGAGTTTTTGTCAGAAAGGGTTTTCCTGGACGTGGGACAATTTTTTAACCACTAAAAATAACGGGAAAGGACGGGGGTGGGAAGCGATTTTAGATACCGGTTGGGTGGGTGGGTTTTCTATAGACTTGTTTTAAAGGCTCCCACAGAGATCCGACTACTAACCTAGAAAAACAATAGGACCCTTATACTTCCTCTAATTTTGACCCTAAAGACAAAAAATTTCTCTTTCCCTAGGGAGAAGCCCTCTCGTATTCCAAAACTGTAGGGTTGCCCAAAACCCACAAACCCGGAGCCCCTTGCGACCCATAGTGAGCGCATTTAGGGTCACCCACACAAGCTCTGGCCGATATGTTGCTAAGGGGTTTCCAACCTTACTCGGAGGATGCTGCGTCCTATGTGAAAAACCCCTCTCACCGACCCAGGTCAAAGAAGGGAAGGTTCGCCCTGGGGACATATGGTTATTTTTTGATGGGGTTCCCTATTTACCAAATCCCTGTGAAGGAGGCTTTTTACTATTAAAGAAAGCTTGGCATCCAAAAGGGACATCATAAATTGAAAGGCATTGCATTTTTCTAATACTTTTTTTATGAAAACAAGTTTTATAAGAAAGGGGAGGGGGCCCCAATGGGCTCCCCGATATCACCGCTTTCCCCAACTTTTCATGATAATTTTGAGAATAAGGCCGTAGCTGCAGTCCTAAAAAACCACTTTTTGGATACGATATGTGGACGACGTCTATGCCTTTTGGGGGGCCCCCCCCATGGTGGGGACAAGTTAAAATGATTTTCTTTACTATCTAAATGGTATCCATTCGAATGTTCGTTCCCCATGGAAGTGAATCTTGCTTTTCCGATTCTGAAAATAAAATGTTATTGCAGTTTGGGAACAAGTCTATAGAAAACCCACCCCACCAACTTTTCAGAACCCGCTTCCCCCCACCGTCCTTCACATTATTTTCAGTGGTTGAACCCCCGGTCCGGGGAACCTTACGACAAATCTCACTAAAGAGAAGAATTTGACAAGTCCGTGAAGTCTATCATCAATGGTTACTTGGCCCGAGACATAATCAAGCGTTTAAACGTGAACTGAAGTAATCTGAGGATTATACTGGGGACAAGGAGAAACCACGGTAAAAAGTTTTTCTTCCATATGTCAAGGGTTACCCAGACTCTGGGTAAATCCTCAATCGTAAGAACACAAAACCCATTTTCCCACTGACAGAAAAATCAGCTCCTTTTGAGAAGTGAAAGGATTTTTCATCTGGGAAAAAAGAGGGTTTTGAGGTTCCCTGTGTTGGCCCGGATCAAAAGTACATAGGCCAAACAGGGAACGATAGCAGTGAGGATAAAGAAAACTCTAAAGCGTGAAAGCAGGGAAAGAAATCAGCCCTGGTCAAAATGTTAAACTTATCGATGTGATAGATTTGACAAAAAAAAAATTTGCCTCACAACAGCCCAAAACACGTATTATCCCTGACTTGGGAATTGAGAAACGGCCGAATAACATGAAAAAAAGAGATGATAGCCAGAGCCCCCCTCCGCTTGTTAACCGACTCATGCCTCGAAAGTAGTCCGTAGACCTATTTGCCAAATCCCTCAGAGGTGGTGCAAATTTCAGATTCCATAAATTTAAGCACAAAAAACATTTCAAAAAAACCAATCAGGCCCTATGACAAGAAGCCGGACTAAATAGGTTTCAAAACCCGTAAACTGTGCTATTTTTTTTCTCAATTGCCCCCATCCGTAATTTTTCGATATGACATCGCGCCCCCCACCTTTTCCGATAGACCTCGCCGCCACGCACCCATTTTCATATAACTCGGCCCGCCCCCCCCTTCAGCCGAGGTATATAAGGCGGGCGCTTTTCGTGCTTGCCAAAACCCCTGTGACTCCAACCTCCGTAGAGTCCAGTCAAACCTTTAAAAAGTCTGACGTATACGAGAAACTCGGTGGACGCCCGGTTCGCCGGGTTTATTTATTTTCACGCAGTTTTACTAAGATCCTTTTTTTTTTATAAATAATATTGGTGTGTTACCATCTTTTAATAATTTAAATTTACTTCTTTCGGTTTACAGTATATTATTTATTTAATCTGAGTTTTCATTGGATTCCCTCAATCTTTGTCAAAGACA
The DNA here is from genome assembly GCA_024449915.1 of Sweltsa coloradensis. Classification (NCBI taxonomy): domain Eukaryota; kingdom Metazoa; phylum Arthropoda; class Insecta; order Plecoptera; family Chloroperlidae; genus Sweltsa; species Sweltsa coloradensis. The sequence goes on along the minus strand of JAMZAV010013633.1, from coordinate 4,775 downwards.
GTAAAAACAATCAAAATAAAAACCAAAATACTTTAAAAAACCCTTTTTCATGTTATGATAAGGTGAAGTCATATTAGGGTGAAGTAGTCTACGGGGCCAGAACTTTTAGGTATTTCTTGCTTGACTTCTTGTCCTTGGGGCCCTTTACTTGTGGGTTCTCTCTCCCTTTTCCCCGCCCACTTCAAGAAATTAAAAACATCAAAACAAACAAAAAATTATTTTCCAAAATACACTCAACTAATACAATACAAACTTAATACTTAGAAAAAATAGGTACTCTGACAAAAATATCAAAGGTATAAAGATTTTTAAAAAAATGTGAAGCCTCAACAATCCCATTACTGTTAGGTTAGTGTTAGCTGACCTCAGGTACGAGTAGATTGTCAAGGGGTTCTCGTTGAGTCTTTCCCTTCTCTTTTCAATCTTGGAGGAGGGGGACGAAACTGAAGTCAAATTTCACAGGGGAGCTTTTGGGGTTTACCCCGACAGCCTTGCAAAAAAATTGTTTCCATGTGGTGGACGTCTTTAGCATATCCCGTACGAGGTTTCAGGGTTTTGTTTCCGTTTCTCCATCTCCACCGCCTCTCTTAGATTCGGGGGACTTTTATTTCACTTTGCTTAGGTTTTCTTTATCAAAGTTTTCAGAAAAAGTTGGAACATAGAGAAAAAAAAAAAACCCCGGACTACCGAAAAACAAAGTGGCATATTCAATCGGAAAATCTGCGATATAAATAATTTTGTACTGTATTTTTTTTTCCCAGTTTTATTCGTAGTTTAGTTTTTTATATATATTTTGTATTGGCCCTGAAGAAGATGGATGAAAATTTTATCGAAAAAATTTGGCCTAAGTAAAGAAAAGTGGCATTATAACCGAAAAAAACCTTTTTCAAAAGTTTATTTTTGGCCACGAAAATATCCAAAAACATATCTCTATAGATTGTTTGCAGGTTGGACCCATTTATATAATATAATATATGATAAAAAAAAAGGATCTTCGGTAAAACCGCGTCAAAAAAAAAAAAAATAAAAAAAAAAAAATTTCGACGCGGTTTTTCCCAAGATCCTTGTTTTTTCTATGCGGGCCCCGAAAAAACCCAGAAAAAAACCTATATATATATATTATGTTTAAATTGGCTTTATAGTAGGCGCTATGACGCTGTTAGTTAGTACTTTAGACAGAAATTAAAAAAATGACTCACCGGGGTTTGAAAACCGGGACCTTGCTTACCGGCTATGCTTTACCCAAATGAGCTATGCGGCCACCCAATTTAAACTGTCTAATTTTTTTGGGCGGTTTTTTACATTTTTAAAAACTGTGTAGAGCAGATTTTACGCCTATTTGACTAACATGAAAATAACTAGGAGAAAAAAAAACCATTCGTAACCTAGAGTTGGGAAATATGATGTTTAAACTTGGCTTTGGACGTGACTTGGCGTCATAGTCGCCTACTATAAAGCCAAGTAATAGGCATTGCAATCTGCTCTACACACGTTATTAACAATGTACAAAACAGACCAAAAATTAGACAGTTTTAAATTGGTGGCCGCATAGTCAGTTGGGAAGAGCATAACCCCGGGAACAAGGTCCCCCGGGTTTTAAACCCCGGTGAGTCACTTTTTTATTTCGTCTAAAGACAACAAACAGGTCATAGTCGCTGACTATAAAGCCAATTTTTTAAAAATCATATTTCCCAACTCTAGGGTTACGAGAGGTTTTTTTTTCTCATAGTTTTTTCATGTGTACTAATAGGTAGTGCAATCTGCTCTACACACGTTTTTTAAAAATGTACAAAACCGACCAAAAAATTTGACAGTTTTAAATTTGGGGGCCGCTAGCTCGTTGGGAAGAGCATAGCCCCCGGGAAGTAAGGTCCCGGGGGCAAAAAACCCCGGGGTTCACTTTTTTAATTCTTCTAAAGTACTAACAAACAGCATCATAGTCCCTACTATAAAGCCAAGTTTTAAAAACATATTTCCAAATCTAGGGGTTTCAGTGATGGTTTGTATTTCTCCATTTTTATGTGTAGTTAAAAGGCATGCAATTGCTCTACCACGTTATTTAAAAATTAAAAACGCCAAAAATTTGACAGTTTTTTTAAATTTGGGGCCGATAGTCAGTTTGGGAAGGAAAAGCCCCGGGAAGCAAAGGGCCCCGGGGTTTAAACCCCGGTGTAGTCCCCCTTTTTTAATTTCTGTCTAAAGTACTAAATAACAGCGTCATGTCGCCTACTATAAAACCAAGTTTAAATATTTATATTAATATATATTAGACTTTAGAAGAAAATTAAAAAGTGACTACCCAGGGTCCTTTTTAAAAATTTTGCTAAAGTACTAACAAACAGCGTCAAGTCGCCTACTATAAAGCCAAGGTTTAAAAATATTAAAATACATATATATTATATATAAAAACAGGGATCTTGGGTAAAACCGCGTCGAAAATAAATGAACCAGGGGAGAAACCGGGGGTCCACCGACGTTTCTCTGACTACTCAGACTTTTCAAGGTTGACTGTGACTCTACGGGGGTTGGAGTACAGTGGGTTTGGGAAGCACGCAGCGCCGCCCTTTTATAGCCCGGCTGAATGTGCGAGGCTTTCCCGGGGTTTTAAGAAAATAGGTGCGGGGCGGCGAGGGTCATATCGTGAAAAGGTGCGGGGTGGCGAGGTCAATCGAAAAAAAATACGGATGGCGGCAATTGAAAAATAAAATACACAGCTTATTGAAGTGAAACCTTTTTTAGCCGGCTTCTTGTCAGGGGCCTGATTGTTTTTTTTGAAATGTTATTCGGCTTAAATTAGAAATCTGAAATTTGCACTACCCCTGAGGGGTTTTGGGAAATCGAGGATGATACGAGGAAAGGGGAAACCACGGCAAAAGCTTTTCTTTTCCCTATGTCAAGGGTACCCCGCGTCATAGGGAGAATCCTTAATTGGGGTGAGCGTAGCGAGCGAAGCGAAAATTTCCCTTTCACTACACGGAGAAAAAAATCCGGAATGTTTTTTTTTTTTTTCTGTATTTTTGTGTGTTTTGTTTAACACGATTCCCGGAAACCGATACTCCCATTGCGATGAAATTTATGGGGGGCCCTTTTAAAACTCTGATCTTAAAACTGCCCGTTTTTGAGCGCAATCGGGAAAATTTTTTCTTTTAAAAAACGCAATTTCTATTTTTTTCATTTTTAAAACTTTCTCGACTTATAACACCTAATCTTTATCCATTGTAATGATTTTTTACAGAACCTTAATTCATGAATTAAGATATTTGTGCGAAAATTTTACGTAATCCCCAAAAAAATTTTTTCTCAGAAAAAACAAATTTTTCGTTTTTTTTCTTTTTTTAAAAAAATTCTTTATTTTTACACCTACAGCTTTTTCCATTGAATTTTTTTTTACAGAACCTTAATTTCATAATTTATATATTGTGTTAAATTTGAGTGCAAACGAATATTTTTTTTCTTATGAAAATTTCAATTTTTCGATTTTTTTTTTTTTTTTAAAAAAATTTCGATTTTAAAAAAAAAATTTAAGTTATTTTTTATTTTGTTTAATTTAATTTAAAAAAAAAATCTTCGACTAAGTAATGATTTTTTCACAGAACAACAGAAAATCCGCGTAACACATGGCAGCTCAATGCACCAATTACGCTCATCCAACAAGCGGCGGGGATTTAAAGGGTTTTTCCTAGTCGTAAGAACATCGAAACCATTTTCTCCACTGACAGAAAAATCAGCTCCTTTTTGAGAAGGCAAAGGACTCTGTTCATCTGGAAGAAAGAGGGGATTATTATGAGGTTCCCTGTGGCGACTGCGATCAAACGTACATAGGCCAAACAGGCAGACGCATAGCAGTGAGGATAAATGAATACTCTAATGCTGTAAAAGCAGGTGACAAGAAATCAGCCCTGGCTCAACATGCTAAAGCTTACTCGCATGTGATAGATTTTGCAAAACAAAAACTATTTGCCCTGTACAACAGATCAAGCCACGTATTATCCGTGAATCTGTGGAAATTGAGAAACGGCCGAATAACATGAACAAAAAAGATGATAGCCAGAGTCTCCCTCTTGCTTGGAAACCTGCACTCATGCCTCGAAATGTAGTCCGTAGACCTATTCTGCCGAATCCCTCAGAGGTGGTGCAAATTTCAGATTCCATAATTCTAAGCACGAATAACATTTCAAAAGACAACCAATCAGGCCCTATGACAAGAAGCCGGACGAAAAAGGTTTCACTACAGTAAGCTGTGCTATTTGTTTCTCAATTGCCACCATCCGTATATTTTTTCGATATGACATCGCCGCCACGCACCTATTTTCTATATAACCTCGCCGCCTCGCACCTTCAGCCGAGGCTATATAAGGCGGGGCGCTGCGTGCTTGCCAACCACTGTGACTCCAACCTCCGTAGAGTCACATTAAACCTTGAAAATGTCTGACGTAGTACAGACGAAACGTCGGTGGATGCCCAGATTCTGCCCTGGTTCATCTTATTTTCGACGCGGTTTTACCAAGATCCTTGTTTTTATCCTATGACGGCCGCGAAATCCTACAACAATATATATATATATATATTAACATAATCCATCCAAATTTGTTTTAGGGTTTTTGTTCGTGTATTTCCTTTCTCTAGCAGGCCTACACAAGGACCATACATACATAAACCTCTACACCCCAAACTATGCCATGCTCAATGTACAGTGTATCACTCGCCGCAAACAATAGATGCGAAGAATACAAAGGTCGACACACCTTTTAGGCCGATGGCTTGCTCTGGTTCTG
>JAMZAV010013632.1:0-15723 GCA_024449915.1 Sweltsa coloradensis | reverse complement strand
AACGAAACAAAAAAACATTCGATTTTTAGATAACTGCTCTTACAAATTATGATCTGCTCTTACAATTTGTGTATGGTCAGCCTGGTCCGCCCCCACTGCGCTTCCCCCCCCCCCAACCTACTTTTAGGCAAAATTAGTGTTTTTAAATGGTGTTATTAAAGTAATAAAATAGGTATTGTTGATTTGTTTAGTATGTATCTAATTATGCGGCCTACCTGTACGACTCTGTGAAGCTCTATTCCCAAGCTTTGGACTTCCTGCTGAAAGAAAATGGGAATCTCACCGACGAAATAATTCTCGAGATTGCTAGTAATGGGACAAAAATCATTGAAACAATCATCAACAATGGCACCTACCAGAGTGAGTATTGTATTGACGTGAAATAAGTAACTACTGTACCACATAAAGTAGTAAGTTTTGCAAACACTTTTTCAGGCGCGTTGTTGGATGAGCGTAATTGGTGCATTGAGCTGCCACAACAAACAGAAAAAACTGGGGGAAAAAAAGACAAACATTACGGATTTAAATAATTTTTTTATTGCGCTCAAATTTCACACGAACATATATTAATTCATAAAATTAAGGTTCTGTGAAAAATCATTACTATCGGATAAAGCATGTAGGTGTTATAAGTTCGAAAATTGTTTTTTTAAACGAAAAAAATTGTAAAATTGCGATTTTCATGAGAAATAATTTTTCGATTGCACTAAAAAACGTGGCTGTTCTAAGTTCAGATATTTTGAAGGCCTCCAGAAAATTTCATCGCAATTGGAGTATCGGTTTACCCGGAATCGTGTTAACAAACACACAAAAATACAAACAGAAAAAAAACATTCCAGATTTTTTTCTCCGGTGTAGTGGAATGGAATCTTCGCTATGTTCATCAATAAGTAGATGTGGCTTGATGGTTTTATGGTTAGTGTCCATGCTTCAAATGCAGAAGGTCCCGGGTTCGAATCTGAAAACCTACAGAAGATTTTTAGCTTCTGATGTGTACTTATATCCATCACTTCTTGGTTTGGGAATGTGTAAGCTGTGATTTTGGAACCGTCCTAGCAGTAAGCAGTTCCTACAATGTCTGGGACACGGCTACTTCCGCCCCTTATCGAAAGTCGAATCGATTATTGGGGCGCCTTCAATGTTTTCAATCGAAATTAGCCCGCGCAGATTCAAACATACGAAAATAAGCATAGAAAACATAAATAACAAAATCTCTCTCAATAAGACTTCAAATACGTTGGTCCGTTGTTGATCCGTTTTGCATCCTAAAAATCGGTAAAAAAATAAATGGATAAAATCCGTTCAAATGGCAGCCCTGGACTTTATTCTATTCAGTTTAAAAACTGATTTACAAAAGAGGACAACATTTAAAATACCTGTCTCTAGTTGGATATTGTTCTCTCATGTAGCGTCAGCTCCGCCAAGATTGGCTTGGTCTGCTATAAATTAAATTCCCCCACTGAACATCAGTTATGTGACTAAAGTGGGTGGACTCTAAAATTGTATTTAGTATTTATTTTTATTTTATTTTTTAGTTTAGTTTATCATTCTTGAGCACGCAATGCTTTATGTTCCAATTAGGGATGGGTCGTTTAAACGTGCATGTAGAGTTTGAACGTTTACAATTTTATATAAACGTGTAAACAAGATAGTAAAAATGTATATATATATTTTTTTTATAATTTTTTAAAATGTTATTTTGTTATCACTTTTGGAGCCTACACAAACACAGTAAACAAATTAGGCCGAAAATTTTATAAAGGTGCGTTATTTTGGTGGAGGTGCCGGGTCCCAGACTGTATTAAAGCATCTTGTCTGTTACACATGGTGGAAGTGCCGGGTCATTAAATGCGAGTGTGAGAATAAAACCTTTATTAATTACTCGTCGGCAGGTCAGAAGTACAAAATTACGATTTTTGTTGTAAAACCTAGGCCTCCACAACCTAAAATTTATTTCAAAAAAGAAAAAGAAAATGGAGCTTAAAACGTTTAAACGCGAACATTTTAAGGGGTTAAACGTTTAGGAAATTAATCCCATCCCTAGTTCCAATCTGTTACGCTTCTATGTCCTGTTCATGTAAGATAATCGGAGCTGCAGGATAGCAGCACTGTGTCTCTTGCACAGTATAAATATATATCTAGTACCAACTTTTCAACAAAATGGATATTACAAAATGAAATACTACTAGGCCTATAACAGGAATGCTTGGCATAATTATTCAAAAATGATGAAATCTTTTAGAGTAGGCTAGGTGAGGTTTACGATTATAATTTGTTGAACTAGGTATACAAGAATTCTGACAAATAACCTAATGAAGATTGCTGATGGCTGTGATTAGAAAAATACTGTTTTCAACTTAAGGCAGTAGTTTCACAGCTGTTATTGTAAAGTAACCACTCTTTAATTTAAATTCCAAGGAACCCTAAAAACTGGACTGAATTTAAAAGAATAAAATTAAAATAAATTTTAAACCCTATAAACCAGTAGGTACCCAACATTTCTTAAGAAAAGAAACCTTCCACTACTTTGAATTTGAATTAGGGCACTTCTCACGGCTATAGAATAGCAGCCAAAATAGTGTAACTAGGAAGCTTCGCAAACGCTTTTTTTAGTCGCGTTGATGGATGAGCTTTTTAATAATAAAATGTTAATATTAATTTAAAATAATAACAACATACTAACACGGCCCATACAAAGCAATCATTAGGTCTGTTGGATCTTTGATTGTTTGTAACAAGGCTGTGAGTAAGGTATAAAATCTCCTGTGAAGTTTTCATACAAGGCTGTGAGAAAGGTCTAAAATCTATCTATATTTTCGTGCTATTTGGGCAGATTCTGACCAAACGGGTGGGGCTACAACGTTCATATTTCACATGGACATTAGGGTAAGGGTGATGTATTGAATTTTGAAAGAAAAAGTTGAAAAGTTAGCCAGAATCTATAGAAATAAAGGTTTTAATATTCAACACCTAAAAAACTGTAATTAAAACCTTTATTTCTATAGATTCTGGCTAACTTTTTCAACTCTTTCTTTCAAACGTCAATACATCACCGTTACCTTAATGTGCATGTGAAATATGAACGTTGTAGCCCCACCCGTTTGGTCAGAATCGGTCCAAATGTCACGAAAATATCGCACTAAAAATAAAAATAAATCGTAAAAGTACGATATTCATGAGAAATATTTCTTCGATTGTACCCAAAAACGTGGCAAGTCTAAGTTCAGAAAAAACGAAGGTCCCCTCCAATTTCCATCAAGATCGCATAGCCGTTTGCCCGGTAGAGGAAAGCGAACAAACAGACAGAAAACAAAAAAATAACAAAATCAAAAAAACACCTGAGTAGGGATGACGAAACCCGGCTTTTTTACGACCGGGAACCCCATCCACTTTACCCGCGGGTTTACCCGGGTAGTAACACTAATAATCGTGTGGTGGTGTTAATGAACTGTGAAGGAATCGCGCTCATCAATTATCGAATATCTCGACGTATGCTGTTCTATAAACAAATGTGCCGATGAAGTAGTATTTCATAATCACGAAAGAGGAACAGCAGGGCCATTAAGATAACACTCACTGTTTGTAGCATCTGCTTTATATCTTGTCACAGCAAGTCAAGGTCAGATCACGATGGATGATGGTTGGGGGGGGGGGGGGGGGGGACTGTAGCCCGAATGAGAGTAACCAAGATAAGAAAGGTTTATCACCATGGGTGATAGCTTTTAAGTTTTGACGAAAAGAGATGAAAACATAAGTGATGTTGTGTAATTATTTAGCAGTATAATCTCTGAAAGATACAAGTGGTTAGGAGGAGGGGGGTGGGGGGGGGCTACTCAGCACACTGCCACAAGTCGGCGGCCATGAACAAAGGACATTAAATTCAAAAAGAAAAATGCCGCCAAGCAAAAAAAGATAGAGAAAGGGGCATGTTTACTTTACCCTTTCCGCCTCCCAATGTGACACCTCAATTCAGGAAACCGGGTTTTAGGGTAAACGGGTAGTGGTAGTGGAAACACGTACCCGTACCCAAAAACTTTCGTCGGGCGGGTACCCGATACCCGGGTATCCGTCGTTTTCCCCTACACCCGAGCTAAATTTTTTGGGGGGTCGGTGAAATTGAAGTCTTCGCTTCGCTCATCCAATTAACAAATAAATAGAGTGGAATAACAGCAATCAAAATATATAAAAGCCCAATTGTATCTCTAATTTTGTGTTACTAGGAAAACGCTTAAATCCTGCCGCGTTGATGGATGAGCTTTTTTGTAAGTTTTTAGTTTGTGTAGCACCACTTTTCCATTGCAATTGCTTTTGAATGCATTGGGTTTGATTGTTGTCAAAGTTTCATTGTACTTGTTATTATAAACCTAAAAAAAACTCATATTAAAACCTTTATTCTATATTCAGGCAAAATTTTTTCAACTTTTTCTTTCGGGAAAGCAATACATCCCCATATCCTTAATGTCTATGTAAAATATGAACGTTGTAGCCCCACCCGTTTTGGTCAGAGTCAGCCCAATTGGGACGAAAATATTGCACATAAAATCAAAAAAAAATCGTTAAAAGTACGATATTCGTGAGAAATATTTCTTCGATTGTACCCAAAAACCAATAAAACCTCTAAGTTCAGAATTTCGAAGGTCCCCTCCAATTTTTCATCAAGATGGATATGCGTTTGCCTGGTAGAGAGTTAACAAAAGACAGGAAAAAAAAAACTCACCCGAGCTAAATTTTTGGGGGTCAGTGAAATTGAAGTCTTTGCTTTGCTCATCCAAAAACTTTATATCTTTAACCCGAGAGTAGTCGCGCCCCTGTTGAAAAGTTAGTAGTCGCGCGGCGCCCTTTGGGACCCGCATTACTTATTATGGGCTAATAACGTTAGGATGACGTTTTGATACGAATATAAGGTAATTTATAATATATGTAACAGCATACCTGGTTATATTAATCAATTGTCAATCAATAATCAATAAATAATCAATAATAATAAATTAAACACAGAAAAGAAAGCAAACCTAAAAAAAGGTATAAAAAATGTTTGAAAAACCCTGTAGTTTGTTTATTAGTAAACCAAGACAGTAATATTATGCCAACACTGTATGTTGAAGAATAATCAACCTAGAATAACAAAATACATGTCTCATAATAGTGATTGAGTATGCATATTTTGCCTCCTTAGTAGTCGCGCAGCGGTCGAAAAGACGAGCAACTAACAGGACCTCTCATCTTAGATGAAGTTCTGCGAAAAAAACTGAATCGCGTATTGCACACTGGCTTCACAAATCTATTTTGGGAAGGTAGGCGGAACTAGACAAGCCACGCATGCGTGCTGTGCAAATACCAACTGTTGAAAAAAAAAGTCGGTCTAAAAGACCACACGCGACTAAATCTCGGGTTAAACTTACTAGGCTATCCCAAATGAAAAGGAAAACAGTTAATATTAAATTTAGTAGAAAATGTATTGTACGTAAATGGTGTGGCCAATAATTTTGTATGTTTAATAATTTTTTAAGGGCCTTAGATGATAAACATATGTTAATTTATTATTTGCAGGTGTAACTGGAGCTATAATTAAATTAGATAACAATGGCGATTCGGAAGGCAACTTCTCAGTCCTAGCATGGAAGCCTGCCTCTAATGCGACGTCAGACTTCAAGTGTGCTTTTGAATGATGCCTGGGCTTTATTTCATCTTAAAGGGGACCTTCCAGTGAGTGAGTTTAATACTAATTTTGATCACATACAGCAAAAACCCTCTATAGTTAAAATTCCCAAAGAACTGAAAAATCACAGTTTGAATTTTAAAATGTTGAATTCATAGCTACATTCAGCTCTTTCTCAATGCATTTGTAGGACAAGGGTTACTTATATTTTAGTAAGAAGAGAGTTGTTGTTTTAAAAAAAATTATTTGCACTTAGTGTGATGCTCTATTTTTACATATAAATGTGTTTCAATATGCAGAATACAAGCTGATCTTTCCCCCAACTTCAAATTGATTGGCCAGGCGGTCGCAAGCCCATCGATGAGCTAGTTGTGGTTTCAACCACGAACATTGCACAGAAGACGGTGATGCCAGCAAAGTAGCGGCAGGGACTTTGCGGTGATTCTTTTTTGTGCAAGCGTTATACGCTCAGCATCTATCGAAAATGGAAGATCGAACAGGAGATAGAAGGATTGTTATGGAAGATTGACCCACAGGGACTTGCATGGCTATTTTGGCAATGATATTGTCTCATCTCCCAGCAAGGTAAGATACATTTTCCCTGGATGTTATATGTACCTACAGTAGTTAATGGTGCAGCCCCTGTTTAATTTTTAAATGAAGATCATTAGGGTAATTACCATACTAATTAGGAGTTATTGCTAGTAGTTTCACATTCTTTGGATTCTACCATTATTTTCATTAAAACTAAATATTTCTCTATTAAGATTAACTATTATTTTTTATGTATGCATAGGCCTAGTACTAATGTTTCTATAGAAAATATTTAAACATATTTTTTTTTTTATTTTAAACCCATCCTTAATTATATATTGTAAGATACTCATAAGAAAAAATGAAACTTTATAAAAACAAGTAACATTAGAAAGAACAATAATTGGACATTTACAACAGTTACCCATTCTTATATTTAGTATAGATTGGAGAAGGGTTGACAGGTTGGGAAAGCATAGAGAACAAAACCCAGGCTGAAGGGCTGGGGGCGACAAAACTTTTCACCTGCTGATGACAACTGCAGCTAATTTAAAGTTGTTTGTTACCTTAATCCACGACGCGTTTCGTCCTTCTGGGACTCATCAGGCGGATGGTGGCCACTAAAAATCAGCTAGCTACATGCAAACAAAACTCACAACACCTAACCAAACCTGTGGTAGGGCCACGCAAGAAGTAAATTCTGCATGCATGTTGTCATCATCAGCAAGGTTACTTCACACACCATTCATACTGGGGCACACAGTCAGCACAAACAGTAAGAGGGCTTCCCTCCCAACTCTGGTGCTCGGGAGACAAGAAATCCATGACTTACCCTGGATTCAAACCAGGACCGTTGGCAACAAGAGAAAAGCTGCCCCTCTGGCTGTTGGCTGGGCAAGGGTGCCTCTTCATTCATTCTAAGAGAAAAGGGTTAGAGATAGGAAGGATGGAAAGTCACAACACAGCACAACCAGTGAGGGGGCTTCCCTCCTAGACTCTGGTGCTTGGGCGACAAAAGAACCATGTCTTACCCTGGATTTGAACCAAGACCCGTGGCAACGAGAGAGGCTGCCCTACTAATTGTGACTGGGATTCGAAAACGAAAGGAAACAATACTACAAATTGCAAGCTCTTGGCTATAGCACAGGCACATGTGCTATACTAGCTCTTGGCTGCAGGTGAAGAGGTTGAAGGAAAAGACGAGTAGGGTCTAACAGGTTCATCACCTGCTAGGCCCCCCCAGCAGGACAAGGAGTCACTTGTAAGGAACAAGGAAACATGGACCACCAGAGGGTGTAGAATAGGCTCGCCCATCTCGACCCCATAGGTGAAGAAAGATAGAAAGTGATAGAGGTGTCAAAAGACTGGTTTGTTACAAATAGGAAAAGGCCAATCGGCTAGTTTAGTATAGATTGGAGAAGGGTTGACAGGTTGGGAAAGCATAGAGAACATAAAACCCAGCCTGAAGGGCTGGGGGCGACAAAACTTTTCACCTGCTGATGACAACTGCAGCTAATTTAAAGTTGTTTGTTACCTTTAAAAACTAAGGAAATATCCAGAACTTTTCAGTTATTATTAGCCGTTTTAAAAATGCCAGAATATCTTAAGAAAATCACAAACGTAAACTAAATTTAAAGATTAGCTAAAACTTAACCTCCTGGAAAGGTGCCTGAGCTACAAACTGACATATAAATTGAGTAAATGTGCTATAATAATAATAACTAGGAAAACGCTTAAGTCCCGCCGCGTTGATGGATGAGCGTAATTTTTTTTTAAACGAAAAAGCATAAAATTGCGATTTTTTAATAGGTAATTTTTCGATTACGCTCAAATTTCACACGAATATATTAATTCATAAAATTAAAGTTCTGTGAAAAAATCATTACAATCGGATAAAGTATGTAGGTTTTATTCGTCGAAGAAATGTTAAAAATTGAAAAAAATCGTAAAATTGCGATTATCATGAGATATATTTTTCGATTGCGCTCAAATTTCACACGAATATATAAATTCATAAAATTAAGGTTCTGTGAAAAAATCATTACAATCGGATAAAGCATGTAGGTGTTACTAGGAAAACGCTTAAGTCCCGCCGCGTTGTTGGATGAGCGTAATTGGTGCATTGAGTTGTTAAGTGTTATGCGGATTTTCTGTTGTACTGTGAAAAAATCATTACTTAGTTGATTTTTTTTAAATTAATTTAAATTAAATAAAAAATAAACTTTAATTTTAATTTTTTTAATTATTCGTAATTTAAAAAAAGAAAAAAATCGTAAAATTTCGATTTTCATAACAAATAATTTTTCGATTGCGCTCAAATTTCACACGAATATATAAATTCATGAAATTAAGGTTCTGTGAAAAAATCATTACGATCGGATAAAGCATGTAGGTGCTATAAGCCAAAGAAATTTGAAAATCAAAAAAATTCCAAAATTGCGATTTTTTAAAGAAATTTATCTTTCGATAATGCTCAAAATTCACACGAATATATCAATTCATAAAATAAAGGTTGTGTGAAAAAATTATTACAATCGGACAAAGCATGCAGGTGTTATAAATCAAAGAATTTTGTTAAAAATCGAAAAAAATCGTAAAATTGCGATTTTCATGAGAAATAATTTTTCGATCGATTTTTCCCCCCGTGCAGTTCTTCGTTCAGAGATTTCATAGACCTCCATAAAATTTCATCGCAATTGGAGTATTGGTTTAGCCGGAATCGTGTTCACAGACACACAAAAATACAAAAAAAAAGAAGAAGAAAGAAAAAAAAAACATTCCGGATTTTTTTCTCCAGTGTAGTGAAATGGAATCTTCGCTTCGCTCGCTACGCTCATCCAATAAGTCGAAGAATGTTTAAAAAATATTAAAAAATCGTAAAATTGCGATTTTCATAAGAAATAATTTTCGATTGCGCTCAAATTTCGCACGTATATATTAATTCATAAAATAAGGTTCTGTGAAAAAATCATAACAATCGGATAAAGCATGTAGATGTTATATGTCGAAGAATTTTTTTTAAAATCGAAAAAAAATCGTTTAAAATTGCGCTTTCATGAGAAATAATTTTTCAATCAATTTTTCCCCCCGTGCAGTTCTTCGTTCAGAGATTTCATAGACCTCCATAAAATTTCATCGCAATTGGAGTATTGGTTTAGCCGGAATCGTGTTCACAGACACACAAAAATACAAAAAAAAAGAAAGAAAGAAAAAAAAAAAAAACATTCCGGATTTTTTTCTCCAGTGTAGTGAAATGGAATCTTCGCTTCGCTCGCTACGCTGTCCAATAATTTTATTAGACTAATACAGGCTAGACAAATAGTATGACAATAATTGCCAATACAAATTATACAATTATCAGCTTAAGACTGTTTGCCAAGCTCGGGCCAACTTTTTTTACAATGTTAAAAAACCGCTCGATCGTCAAATCTAGCTAATTTCACGTACAGAACGTACCGCATTTTTACCTTTAATTTTCATCTAAAAAATGTGCATTTTTGGGAGGCTGTTCACAAAGAATGAGCGCGTGTCTATCAAAGCCGATTTTGAAATTTCAAATAACCGCAACCGACTACAAGTGGTGCAAAACAAGATTCTTCGTGTGTCCCTTTCTCTCCCTCGCTGGACACGAATGTCAGAGGTTCACGCTGACCTTGGTCTGCAAACCGTGGACCAATGCATTGCTACACAAGCTGCCTGATCCTAAGTTTCTGCACTTGCCCACATTATTCCGAGAAGAAGCGACGTATTTCCGCACCCCATTGCAGCTCTTGGACCTCGTTGCTTGCCTCCACAACGTCAGGCACTGCTTCTGCGAGCTGGTCAACGTCTCATCGCCGCGCGTTGTCGAGTTGGTGTAGTGAACCCACGACTAAGACCTTCGTGACAATTTTAAAAAAAAACTCCTTATATGTCTCTTGTGGGACTTTTTCTGCCACGGGTGGTGTTACTTATTACATCCAATGTAAAAACCTAGAGGTTTGTTGCCATTCCCGAGCTCCGGCGGTATTAACCGAAATCAACGGTACCTGTCGCCAATCACCATGCAGCGCAAGGACGCTGTACATCGCCCAACTCTGGCACACATCTGATTTTTAGTTATAGGTGCTTCGCACCAGGCACTAAAGAATACCAGGGGAGAGGCTTCGAACCCCATGACCATTCCCCAAAACAGACAGACTAACACAAAATGGGGAAATTACTACAAATTAACAGTTTGGTGTCATATTTCCGGTCAGTTAATAAGAAAAGTGAGCAGTTTTTGGAAAATGTGCCTTGATACCAACAATGTCACATTCTTAACATTTTGGTGCAAACCACAACCCTATAGGACAAATGATAGAGCTTCCAAGTGATCCTGACTTTACCTGTGCGTTCTGCGTCAATGCCTGGTTTTCTCGAGCTTAGCCAACAGTTTTTATATGTATTTAGTTTGTTTTGTAATAGTAACACATGTATTTACTTATAAGTAGTCGTTTGTACAGTAATACAAGTACATAATACATGTAAAATTAGTTAAATTACTTTGTTTTAGCTTAATATTATATTATTTTCTTTCATCACACATTGCATTGTACTTACTATATTATATATACTGTGGTTAGGTGGGAGATTGATCTTCAATGATTGAACTTATTATTTTTGTTGTTCATATAAGGCACTAGATTTAACAACAATATATATATTTTACATATTTTATTTTTAGGATTGCAAACATAATTATGTTACATACAACATTGAATTGTGAAATACTGTAATATTTTTCTAGCACACATCAGATCAAACATCCCCATGATTGATAGAGAACTGAATAGTTCTGGAAATATTACACTACGTTTTTAATAAATATAAGATAGCTGTTGTAAATGTCCAATTATTTTTCAGATACCCAAAGTTAGTTACTTTTTAAAAGTATCATATATTATCAAAGATACCTGAATCTTACACATTGTTAAAAATTTTTAAAAAATAAAAAATTAGTAATCCAGTAGGCCTACTACAAAATTGGGAAATTAACAAAAATAAATGCAATTGCCAATTGGACATATAATACTAGAAAACCGCAAGAACATTGATTTTGATGTGGATGAGAAACTTACAAAATTACTGGTATTCTACCTTGAGAATTTTGAAGGTACTAACAGTAACTTTTTTAAATGTCACAAACTAGTTACTAAAATTGCTATGGTATTTGTCCTACAAACATTATTTTTTAGCCTTGGATATCAATATATAAATAAAATCATCACGTGTTAAATATATGTAATTATTTTTGAAATTTTCTGGCATAAGCCTATTTATTTGACTGCCAAGTGCCAATTAATCTGTCCTCGAAAATTGAAAATGTATACATTCGTCGGAAAATGATCAGCTTGGTAATGTTATTAGATTGACTCAAAATTCAGTATAAACAACAAACCAGAATGTTTCTCTTCTTTTTTTCTCAAGAAAAACATTTAGTAGGCCTACCTGCTGTCTGTAAATCATTATGACAGATTTTTGTTTTATTGCAGCTGTTAAAGGGATGATTTAAAACTCTGTTTGTTGGCCACAGCTCAGCCTGATGAGTGCCACTTCCTACGAGTCTCGCTGTGGTCCGCAAGTGTTTGCCACCACGGGACAATACAGGGGCGTGATGGTGCGCATCAAGGAACTCAAGTTCTCCAAGAAGAAAGACATTGCCAGAGACGTGATGAAGGAGATGCGCTTACTCAGGGACATTCGACACGACAACATCAATTCGTTCATTGGTGCCTGCCTCGAGCCCATGAGAGTTCTCATTATAACAGACTACTGTGCAAAGGGTAGTCTCTATGTAAGTATCTACATCCTAAGTGTGATTAAAAGAGTACCAAAAAACTGAATAATAAGAGTGACATAAAAATAGGACTGTTATGTTATGTAAATAGGAATGTTATATTGTTGTTACGGTTGAAAAGGTATTGCCAAAATGCATAACGATGTATTCACTCACTTTTGATGATCCGGCTCCTCCACCAACCATGTGTTCTGCAAGACTACCACAGGGTACATGGCAACTTCACCGTAAAGAGCACTTTGAATTAAATTTACATAACAAAATCTGTTTTTCTTTGGTATTTGTGGCAAAAAGGGATATAATTTTATAAACATCCCCATCATCCCCATAATTTCATATCCTTATTTTTCTTATTTACATTTTCCATTAATTTTGTTTGTACGTTTCGCATTCAAGATTTATTTATTTAAGAAAAATATTTAAGATGGTACCTATATTGATATAAACAATATTCCCACTTAAAACTTGTCGTAGGCTTTCACGGCCGAGTCAATAATAAAACTTGGCTGTCGGGATACGCCGTGTCGATTGTCATTTTTCAAATGCTGACGTTTCGAACTGATTGCACAGCCATCTTAAGATGTAAAAAGGGGAAAATCACTGGCAAAAACCACCCGTCCGCCGACCCGGACTTTGTCATTCAGGGGGCCCGGCTGGATCGATAGGTTCTCCCAGTGATTTCCTCTTCCCCTCTCTGAAGATGACTGGCAATCAGTTCAAACGTCAGCTTTAAAAAATGAAACGACACGGGTACCCGACAGCCAAGTTTTATTATATTCCCACTTATTGTTATTTTTTTTTGTTGAAATATCAATATTTCTATTCGCCTACTTTTAAATTATAAAAATAAAATGGGCGTGTTTGACTTGTTTACTCCAAATTTTCTTTTTTTCTTTCATCACTAGATCTACAGAGATAAAAAATTTGGGGGCCCTGTGTTTAATTTTTTAGATTATATTATGGACTGTTTTTTTTTCAGGATATAGTAGAAAAGAAGACATAAGATTGGATATGATTTTCTTGTTTCATTGGTGCATGACCTTTCAGGAAGTGTCAAAAAATTTATGCACTCAATTTTTACACAACTATAAAACTTTAAGGTTATAAGTTAAATGTAGTATTGCTTCTGTTTATAGGGCATGCTGTTCTCCCGTTCATTTCTTAATTGCCATGGAAATCAAAAGTTTTCCCAACTTGTTTAACCAATGGGGGGTTTTGAAAACACAGACTTTGGAATTCATGAGTTGCTTCGTGGGGGGGGAAAATGATAGCTTTGGGCGGCATCAGTATTTAAAAGTGAGTTTTAAAGTCTGCATAGAACTAAAAAGCATCTTAAAACTGCTTGTTCAAAAAAACTTGAACTCAAAATGGGCTATTTGCATAAATTTTTGATGAAAGTTAAACATACGTATTTTGCAAATAGTATAGGATAGGCTTTGGGTGTAATCAAAATATCACTTGAAAAGATGGGGTCGCCCTTTAGCGTAGGAATTTGCAAATTCCCTACTTTCAAAATTTGAGTGGGCAAATAGGGGTGCGGACATTATTCGTTTGGGGGCTTATAATCAGGAAAAACTGTGAAACTCCTCTCATTAAATATTCATATATTGCAATCGTCACCATGGGGCTACTAAAAACATGATTTTGGGTCATTTTAAATTTTAAGATTCCACACAACTGCATTGCACTTGGCTGGCAAAACCATTTAAATTGGGTTTTTGGTTCTTACATTACCTATCAACAGGGGCTTTTGGATTTTTTATTATCTGTACTTTTCTTTTTTGAAGGATATTAGATTGCCAAGGTGTGTCCCCTAGAAATAATACTTAAAAATATTTTTACTGCAAGCCCATTTAGTCGGTAAACGAGGCTTTCCTCCTATTTTTTTTTTTGGTGTTGTTAAGTACACCCTGCCAACAAGATACAACAAAGATTGGATAAAACCCCCACCCAAAAACTCTTCTCACTTTTCCCTTGTTTTTTCTGGTTCAATCCAAATTTTTAATCTCATGGGTACCCATATCAAAATATGTACCCAACGTAACAATGATGAAATACAACACTATTTGATAAGTTTTTGGGTTGAGTTTTTAAGGGGAAAAGAAAAAAGTTTTTTTATCTTCTTCTATTTTAAAGTAGAATTTTGTTTTTTATTTTGGTTTTGGTGGAGTGCCGGGGTTGACAGCGAATATGTATATTTTTTTGGGTTTTTTTATTTTGGGCATGTTTTTGAAAAAAAAAAATTATTGATATCTGTCTTGATTAAAAGGGTGCACAGGAGTGCTTAATACGGCCGATGCAGTGTCCCCGCATTTTTGTTGGGAAATCGGCCCAAATTGTCATATCGGATAATTTTTTTTTTAAACTTTTCCGATAAAAATTTTCAGAACTTGTGTGATGTCATTTTTGAAATTGTATATAAAATGGGGTTTTAAAAAATGCGAACTTGGACAATATTTTGAAAATTTACCTTCACTTTAGAGCTTTATAAAAAAATTACAAAACTTTTTATGGAAAATGTACATCACACAAGTCCTAATTTCAACATTTATCTTCAAAATAAAAAAAAATTACCAAAATCGTGTGAGTAGTTACCGCTAAACTACTGAACTACGAATGCATGTTTTGCCGCTATTTTAGGCCTTTTCAGCCCCAGCAAGTGGCGCACTCTGGCGATACGACTTTTTGAGAGACAGGATGGTTATTTTTGGTTCGAAATAACAATTTCATTGGCCACAGAGTAAAAACTGTTCAGCTAATGCAGAACACCACTCAATGCATAATACATGTTTACTGTTTGCTATGAACACGGCAACAGTAAGACATTATGTTATTTGTGTAAGCTGTTAAGCTTGAATCAACCATTTTTTTTTTCACGCTGGCCCAATAAGAAAACGTACACAGCATAATCATAATCGTGCATACGATATAAAATTCGATGGAAAATGCTAAATATAGTAGACCCCGCAATGGTCATCAGTTCATATTAGGATTACGCCTCGCACATGGGTGTGAAAACATATTTACTTTATAGAATGTAACGGAACGCAATCTTTGTTAGCCTAGTATATGATACGTGTCAAATTATAACAGACAAAGAATTAAATTTAAAAAATTACTCGTTTTGGAGTCGAACCCGGATCATTCGGTTCTATCGCGCGTTTTCTTTTTGCGCGAGTTGGAGTATCCACGTCACAAAGTCCTCGGACTCACTTGCGCAAGGCCATTTAAAATGGAAAGTAAAATAGTGTTCGCAGTTTGTGAGTCGTTTTGTGTTTAATTTACACGACTGTCAATACGAAATATCTTAAATCTATTGCATTTAAAATTGTCTCCACTGGGAATAGAAACCCGGCCAGTATCCCGCTGTCCCGGGGGGTCGGGGCGGATGCTCTTACCAAATGAGCATTGGAGACGGTCCATTTAATTCGTCTATTTGGTAGTTATATTTTATTATTGGGGTGTGATGTAAGTGTCGATATCATCAAATACAAATGGTGAACATTGTGGGGACTACACCCAAAAAAATCAGAACGTTTAAAAGGGATATTCACGTGAGAAATCTAAAGCCGATCATTGTACAAAAATGTATTCGCATGGGCATATCCTCAAATTTCACATGAAGATATCAATCTTGGTTTTGTTTGTGCCTTTCAAAAACGACGTGGTAACGCAATAAATTAGTCCACAGCTGTCCCCACCCCCCCCAGCC
>JAMZAV010013631.1:0-16524 GCA_024449915.1 Sweltsa coloradensis | reverse complement strand
TTTTTTGGGTTAATATTGTAGTGTATCACTTAGCTTTTTCCAAAACGATGATTGAAAAATACACTCGGCGAATTAATTAAGTGATGTGATATTTGATGTATCACTTAACTGTTCCAAACGATGTTTTGACAAATTACACTCGGCGAATTAATTAGTGATGTGATATTTAATTATCACTGAGTAAAATAAATCAAAGATATGAATACAAGAGCCTTTAAAAACGAATTTAAAATAAAGAAATCACTTTTCACTTTCACCCGCACTCCCCAAACATTACTTCCACGAGGCACAGGGAAGCCAAAAAACAAAGCCTAAGTCGACACCATCCTGACCAGTCGGCAGGTAGGTCCTCCGCCCAAACTAAATCTGCAAATTTAATCGTACCCGCGCAGTGCCGCCACGACCACCACCGAACACCTCTCACAACACTCTCCACTCACTTCTCCTGCCTATCCATCTCGGAGGGTTCCCCTTTTAAGACTTCACCCCACCCTCCAGGTACGTGATAATACGTAGGGGCCTATCGTATGACCAAAACTAGTTTCACGGTAAAAATCTCGCCCCTAAACCCCCCCTTGGCCTAAAAGCTCGACTTCTCTTAGAGTTGAAAAGCTATTCTATTTCCCCGAAACCAGTCAAAGGTAGAATTCTTAGTATCTGTAGGCTTTCGAGAAAAAATCGAAACTCGGGCTGCAGAAATACTGAAAGCTTTCATGCGGATGAAATTTAAGATGGTAAGTTCAAAATACACTATGTTGACAATATTTGTGAACTTCAAAAATTAATTACTCCCTTAAAACTCAATGAAATGATTTTGAACTAAAAACATTCATCTTATTTTACCTGTCTTTATGTATTGATGTACTTTACTAATTGAAAATCAGACTATAAATGGCTTAATTAGCTTGATTAGCTAAACATTAATGTATTGCTAATTACGAGCTCATATTCTTTAAATTTCAAGAATCATTATATTACTGATGATATAGAGATGCATCAGGATATAAACAATGTTTGATTCGATGAATATTAATAAGGTTATTAGAATTACATATGAATAAATTTGCATGTCATTTACCAATATCATAGATATACACATAAAAATAGCTTATGAAGCCTTGGAACCTTTACAGTCCGAATTGTAGAAGGATTTATTCCCTGTCATAATTCCTCTCATATTAATTAATAGATGTAAGGTATATTTTCTATCTACAATATTGCGGATAGCTAAACTCACTAGGTCTGAGTGACGAATCAATAACTTCAAGTGCGCATAAATGATATATATCTGTACCTTCGCATCACGCGTTAAGCAGTAGTACGCATATTTTCAATATATATAAAGGGTTAAGTCGAATAGAGCTATAGATAGATAAAGATCCCTAGAAAAGGATAAACAGGCTAAATATGTTATATGTATAATCAATGGTATAAAACGAAGCTATGTAATACTGAAGTACGTTACCATCCTTGCACCCCGTATTGCAGCCTCACACTTCCAAGATTCACAAGCGCCTAGTACGCGACGTTCACCTATGCCAGGATATTATCCTCAACGTAAGTGAGTGGTGGCTGAGCACTACTAGATATGGGCAGTATAGATGGCACATGGTGCAACTTTCTTAGCCTCATATCAGTTGGCAGTCATTGCTACTATTACTATCTATACAAATACTAATGTATATTATTATTTTATTTATTGCTAATTAATATTTATTTCATTTAATAATTTATTACTATACTTACCAATTACTTACTTACTTATTTTATTTATTTGTTTATCTATTTTTTATTATTTTATTTGTTGTTTAACTTATTTTACAATAGACAATAGAATACACAAAATGGTGATGATTTAACTAGTCGCTATAATAATTGATTTTGCACCATTACATGTCGGTTTATGAATTCTAGATATCTCGCTCTAAATAACCTTATAAGGTATAGACTCTCCACGTTAGATTTAAATGAGTTTGTCGGACATTACTTTGAATGTATAATATATTATCGGAAAGTTTATCTATCAGAACCTGGTTGCAGTCATTGCCTACTATTTACTACTGCATACAAATTCTAATGTATTATATTTATTTACTAATTATCTAATTTATTTATTAATTTATGTCTTACTTACCTACTTACTTCACATATATTAATTATTATTTATTTATTTTAAATTTGTATTATTATTATGTTTGCTAACTTATTATACCAATAACACAATAGATAACACGATAACCAAAGAAGAAGAGAATAGAAACAAAATGTGTGTTGAACTAATGACTTATAAAATAAATCTGATTTTGCATCAACAAACCATTACAATGTCTGGGTATATGATTCATGATATCTCGCTCTAAAATAACATTATTAGGTAATGACTCTCCATCTTTTGATTTGAAATGATTTGTCGACATTACTTGAATGTAAACATATTATCGAAAGGTTTTCTCGGAAAGCCATAAAGTGTAGTTCATTGCCTACTAATTTTACTACTTATACAAATCACTAATGTATATATTTATTTATTTTTAACTATTACCTAATTATTTATCTATTATATTACTTACATCACTTACTATACTTCCTTATTTACTTACTACTGACTTACCTATTTACTTACTTACTTAACTTACTTACTTACTTACTTTACTAATCTAACTTACTTACATAATTACTTACTTATTTATTTTGTTTCTTTCTTTATTTGTTTGTTAACTATTATACAATCGACATTAAATAAACACAAAATGGTGTGTTTAACTATCACTATAGAAAATTGGGATTATGGCACCATTACAAACAATATGTCTGAGTTTATGAATTCATAGCTATCATCGCTTAAATACAATTATAAGGTAATGACTCATCCACGACATTTTGATGGGTTGAATGAGTTTGTAGGACATTACTAGAATGTAAACATATTATCGAAGTTTGTCTCGAACCATGGTTGCAGTCATTGCGACTAATTTAACTACTAATACAATATCTAATTTTTATATTTTGATTTATTTATTGACTAATAATTTTTGCATTTAATAATTTATTATACATATACTTACATTACTTACCTAATTTCTTACTTACTTATTTCGTTTTTTAATATTTGTTTTTCTACATTTATTACACAATAGACCAATAAAATAAACACAAAAATGGTGTGGTTTTAACAAATTGCTATAAATTATTATTTTGCACTATTACAATGTCTGTAATGAATTAATAGATTGTTGCACGGTTCGTGAAAATAACATTATTAGGTAATAGGACTCTCCACTAATTAGTTTGAATGAGTATGTCGCCATTACTATGAATATAAACATATTATCGAAGTTTTTCTCCAGAAGCCATGGTTGCAGTCATTGCCTACATAATTTACTACTAATACAAATTCATATGTATATCATTTATTTATTTATATTACTAATAACCTAATTTATTTTTTTTATATTATTACTTTATTTTACTTACTTACTTACTTACTTACTTACTTACTTACTATTAATTACTTAGCGTACTAATTACCCTACTTACTATTTAGTTTCTTACTTACTAGCCCCCCCCCCCTCCACCCCACTAACATATACTTACATAATTTCTTACTTACTTATTTATTTGATTTTCTTTCTTTATTTTGTTTGTTTACTTTATTAGACAATACCACTAATAACACAAAACTGGTGTGTTTAACTAATCGCTATAAATAATTGATTTTGCACCGATAACAATGTCTGGGTATTATGAATTCTGATAATCTCGCTCTAAATACATTAGTAGGTAACTTCTCCACGATTTGATGTGAATGAGTTGTCCTGACATTTCTTGAATGTAAACATATTATGGAAATTTTCTCAAAGCCATGGCTGCAGTCTTGGCCTACTAATTTACTACTATACAAATACTACTATGTAATAATCTTTATTTATTTATTGACTAATTACTTATTTATTTATAATTTTGTTTACTTACTATACTTCTTTTCCTTACCTCATTTACTTACTTAGCTTACTTATTTATTTGTTTATCTATTTATTTATTTTGGGGAAGGGGGGTGTGGGGTTACTTATATACAAATACACAAAAAATAACCAAAATGGTGTGTTTTAACTAGTCGCTATAAATAATTGATTTTGCACCATACCATGTCTGGTATAATGAATTCATAGATATCTCGCTCTAACATAACATTATTATAGTATGACTCTCCAGATTTGATTTGAATGAGTTGTCGGCACATTACTTGATGTTAAACATATTATCTGAAAAGTTTTCTCAAAGCCATGGTGCAATCATTGCCTACTAAATTTATACTTATACAAATTCTAAATGTATATTATTTATTTATTTATTTACATAATTAACTATTTATTTATTAATTTATATCTTACTTACCTTACTTAACGTTCCTATATTACGTTTTTATTAATTTTTTTTTTAATTATTTTTTGTTTTTTTATTTTTTTTGTTTACTTATTTAAAAAATACACAATAGTAACACAAATTTTTGTTGAACTAATTGCTATAAATAATTTTTTTGACCATTAATGTCTGGTATATGAATTCTAATATCTTGCTCTAAATAAAATTTTCAGGGAAAAACTCTCCATCTTTTGTTTGAATGAGTTGTTAGACTTACTTTAAAGTAAAAATATTATCGAAAGTTTTCCGGAAGAAAAGTTTTAGTCATTTTCCCACTAATTTACTACTAATACAAAACTAATGTATATTTTATTTTTTTTTTTAACTAAAAAACTTTTTCATTTATTAAATTTTTTTACTTACTTAAAACTTCTTTTCCATTTTCTTACTGTTACTTCTTCTTTCTTACTTACTTTCTTACTAAATTACTTTCATACTATTACTTACTTATTTTTTGTTTCTTTCTTTATTTTTTTGTTTACTTTTATACAATTGACATTTAAAAAACACAAAAAAGGTGTGTTTGACTAATCACTATAAAAAAAATTATTTTGCACCATTACAATTCTGGTTTGAATTCATAGCTACCGCCTAATAACATTAAAAGGAATGCTCTCCACGATTTGATTTGAATGATTTTTAGGACTTTCTGAATGTAAACATTTTATCAAAAATTTTCTCAGAAGCATGGTTTTTAGCATTGCCTCTAATTTTTTTAATTCTTTTTTTGTTTGTCTTTTTTCCAAACTGTCGCTTAGAAATCTCCTGATAATTTTTTTACTTTACCGGGGAAAAACAAAAAACCCATATCAATTTTTACTGCATCTTGATCTTCTAAATTTTATAACCCTGGCATTTAAGGAATTTTTGTTTTTATATTTTCGAAAAATCAGTTGTTTTATCATTGTGGGGTAAAGCTGAAAAATTACATAAAAAATTGAAAATTTATTTTTCTGACAGAAGTAAATATTTTCATATTTTTGTATTTTTAACCTTACTTGTACCTAAGACAAGGTAGTATTCTATTATAGTATTATATCTTATATTACGTAAACTCCGTTCATTATTTTAAGATTTGTGGGGATTTAAAGTCTTTAAAATTTACTAGGGGCCCTCTAAGCCTTTAAAATTTTGTTATTTTTTTTTATACCAAAGTGTCAATATTATTTTGTTTACCTTTCTTGACAGCGAAAAAAATTTAAATTAAATTAAAAAGACCTTTTCGATTTTAAATAGTGTTTTCATTTTCATCGAAGGGGTTAGTTTGTCCCTGTGTATTTGCAGAAGAAATAAAAAAATAAAAAGCCTAAAGTGCTACGTATGTAAAGCTTTTTTTCATCAAATGTGATAAATATGAGCAATGAGACATTCGATTATTGTTTGGGACGATGGGAATGCAATAATGTATAGACAAGGGGATCCAGCAAATGTCTTCAATGTGGTGTTAAAGTGTCATAACTGAAAAAAGAACAAAAGAGTTTCCCCGAATGGTACTGTATGATTTTTTTCCCCCCCTAAGTGTAACCCCCCGATTTTTTTTAATCATGAGTCGCAAAGGTTCAAGTAATGATGATGTTGCAAAAATTTTTACCATATTGCAAAAGGAATGAATTTTGGACATTTTAAAATATCGAAAGTTGGTAAGTATATGGGACAGTTGAGGGTTTTTCTTGCCATACAATTTTTGAATTTTTGCTTGCTTAAAAACATATCTAATAAATCTTTTCTAGATGGTTTTATTACTGTTGACAATTAAAAAATGAAAAAATTTTGATCGTGAAAGGAAGGGGGAGGGTTATTTTATTTATATTGCTGGAAGTATGTCAAGTGTATTGAGTGAAAATTTTTTAAAAAATTTTTTTCCGAGGATTTTGAGTTGCAGTCAGTTAAATTCGGGTTCCCCAAAGTAAAACCAAGATTTTTTCAGCAGTTTATAAAGCTCCACACTAAAGTTAAAAGAATTTTCGATTGTTTTGATAGTTTTTAAATAATTTAAAATTGGAAGTAATGATTTTTTTTTTGGG
This sequence comes from Sweltsa coloradensis, assembly GCA_024449915.1. Lineage (NCBI taxonomy): Eukaryota > Metazoa > Arthropoda > Insecta > Plecoptera > Chloroperlidae > Sweltsa > Sweltsa coloradensis. The sequence goes on along the minus strand of JAMZAV010013631.1, from coordinate 10,078 downwards.
TGATTTCAACTTGATTTATAAAAACTTACCAGAAAATCTTTAAAAATTCTCACTAGACCGGGATTGGGTGCATTGATAAAATCTTTTACTGGGGTTAAAAATGGTCACTACTTTAATTGATCACTTTTTATGAAAATACAAGAAAATATTATTCATCAGGTCTTATAAGTGTAGGATTAAGTGATCGAATTAATTTTATTGGTTGTAAGTTAAAAAGAAAAATTTCTTCCAAAATTTGTAATACTAAAAATTATAAGAATGTTTTTTTGAAGCAGGAAATAAGATATATAAAAGGGGTCCAATTGCCCAAAATTGGGTATGGCGAATTCAGTGAAAAAATTAAAAATGTTTGTTAAGTAACCCGGGAAACTCAAAAGAGCAAGACCCCCCTTAAAATTAAAGTTAAAGGAAACCGCCCCATGGTTAACAGCAGATTTAAAAAATCCATGCATAAGAGACCACTTGCGAAAGAATTCCTTTTTTTTTTGAGAAAAGGCAGTCAACGGGAGGAATCAAGAAAGTTAGAATAAGGGTAAATAATCAATTTTTTTTTCTAAGCTGAGCATTTTAAGTCTTCTTTTGAAATGATATTTTTCAAATCTTTATGGTATTTTATAATAATTTGAAGGTAAAAAAGTAAAAAAAGATGTACATAGCCTCATTGACAGAGAAGGGGGACCCTACAGTCTAATCCAGACTTTTTGCTGTTTTTTTACAAAAAAGTTTTTTGTGAACATGTAGTTTTTTTCCAGTAAATTGGAAATTTAAAAGTTTTTAATAAAAAAGAAGCAATATCTCCCCAGTAAAGGAAACTAATGAAGAAGTCATTTCAGCAATTAAACGCCTTAAAATTAAAAAAGCTCGACAACATTTCAAGATTCCTGCAATTATTCAGAAATGCGCATCAATAGTCGGTTTATTGCGATCAAATTTCCCTTTTCTTTTTTGTGGGGATTTCCCCACAGTAAAATTTGGCAAGGGGAAACACCTATTTAAAAGGGGAAAAAGGTAAAAAGAGTGATAGGAATCTTATCGACCTATATAACTTTTAAATTGTAGGGAAAATTATTGAAAAATTTTGCACATGGGGTTTTTTTACATGAATGGATGCTCTGAAGTTAAGTGAAAACCAACATGGTTTTAGGAAAAGGGGCAACGCAAAGTGCCCTTCTAGTTTACAGTTTTATCTTAAAAAGGGGTTTACAAGCGGAATGTAAGGGTTTGGGGCGTTTTTGTTTTATCTTAGGAAAGCCTTTGATTGTACCTTTTTTACCTCTTTTTAAAAAAACTAAAAACCAGGTATAACATAAGTCCTTATTTTTATCAATATTTTCGATTATTTTAAAAAAAAAATGTTTTTCTCTTGCAAAAAATAGTTTTAAAGATTTAATATATTTTGTGGATCCGCAAGGGTCATATTAGGGCCCCTTTTATTATTCTTTACATAATGTTATCTACTATTGGGGGGAATCAATTAATTTTTATGCTGATGCTTGGTCTTTTTTTTAAAGGTGTGGATGTTAAGAGATCGCAAAACTCTTCAAAAAGTTTAAAAAGGATGGATGTTTGGGTTTAAAAACTCGGAACTTTTTATTAAATTTTATATAACAAAATTTTTTGATTTTTTATAAGGCTAAAGATAGAACTGAATGTATTCATTTGCGTTTAATTGTAATGGAATCTAATTTAGAGTAATGAAATTTTAAAAATCTTGGGTTTTTAATTGTAATTTAAATTTTTAAAAAACTTATGAATATGTATGTAATAAGTATATCAGCAATAGGAAAATTTTAAGTAGAATAAGAGGTTTGTATAGGGGAGAATGTTTAGGTTACTTGTAGATTCTTTTATCACTCTATTATTTTTATTGTTTTGTGGGTTTTGGGATAAGACCTTTACCGAATATTTTACTTAGAAGAGAATTGACCATCTGTTTGATTCAATTCCCATACCAAGATTTACCATCTGATTGCTTCACGATTTTTAGGAAAAAGAAATATAGGTATGGAAATACATACAAAAAATTGAAAGGTATGTTTCAGGTATTTTACCCAAAATTTTTCAATTGTTTATGTGATAGAAATTCTATTTTAATGAACTCTTTGAAATTTTCCCAAATTAATTTTTGAATATTAAGAAAGTCATTCTTGTACAAGGATATCCTTTTGGAATTTAATTTCTTATGATATAAGAAGCCAATTTTTCTGACTAGGAATGTAAATTTAAAGTAAATTGAAACAAAGATAAAGAATCGAAGAACAAAAAAAGAATTGATTTTTTTTCTTTTTTTGTGGGGCATTTCTCTTGTTTATGTAATGTTTAATTATTTACTTCATATGTTCTTATTCATGATTTGCCTGTTCTCTTTTTTTTTTCATTTTTGCTGTGATTTTTATGTATTCAATGTATTTTCAATTGATATTTTTCGCTAGATTGTTGGTTGCCGCCCACTGGTGAATTGCAACTTGGTTAGGGGTCCTGTATCATTTCTGTGACATTTTTGACTTGAACAATTTTAATAATTTATATCTGATATAATTTATATTGAGTCAAGATTTTTGCACTAAATTGTTATCAAAATTGAACCAAAAATGATGGTTGAAAACAAAATGAAGATTCGCGTTTCGGTGGTTTTTTTTCCCGAAAAAATTGATTTTCCCTATTTTCTGTTCCTTTTTTGCAAAACCCCATATTTGTTTGAGTGGGGTCGTCCCAATAAAACGTTTTTTTTTTTTTTTGTTTTTTTTTCAGTTTTTTTTTTTCTTTCTTTTTTTTTTTCTTTCTTTTTTTTTTTTTTCCTTTCCTTTTTCTTTTTTTTTTTTTTCTTTTTTTTTCTTTTTTCTTTTCTTTACCCCCCCCTTTTTTATATATTCGATTATTCATAAAATTTCATTTAATACCTTTTTTTTTTTACAATTTGTTTAATTTTTAAGCATTGTTGTAATATTACTTTTCAAAAAATTTTCTAAAGTAGTTCATTGTTGTGCTGCATCTATGAATTAGATTTTTAGTTGTCCTCCCTTTTTAAATCATTTTTTATAACTGAAAAGGTAGACGTTAAATAAATAAATAAAAAAATAAAAAAATAAAAACTAATGTATATTTTAATTATTTTTGACATTTTTTATTCATTTTAAAGATTTATTTCTTACAAACCCAATACTACTTTTTTTTTTTTGTATTTTATTTTTTTATTTTTTGTTTTTTTTACTTATTTTACAAAAGACAATAAAAAAACCAAAAAGGTGGTTTTTAAATATCGCTATAAATAATTGTTTTGCACCCAATTACAAGCTGGTTTTTTGAATTCTAGAAACTCGCTCTAAATAACATTAAAGGTAAAGACTCTCCCCGATTAGATTTAATGGTTGTGGAAATTACTTGAAAAGTAAAAAAATTATCGAAAGTTTTTCCCCAAACCTGGTTGCGTCATTGCCCCACTTTTACTACCTTACAAATTCTAATGTATATTTTTTTTTATTTATTCTAATTAAATAATTTATTTATTAATTTTTTGTCTACTTTCCTACTTACCTATTTTATTCTATTTATTTGTTATTTATTTGTTTTCTTTCTTATATACAATACACATAGATAAACAAAATGGTGTGTTGAATGATTGCTATAAATAATTGATTTTTCACCTTTACAAGTCGGTATATAAATTTTAGATATCCCCGCTCTAAATAACATTTTAGGTAATGATCCCATCTTTTTATTTGAATGAGTTGCGGACTTACTTGAAAGTAAAAAATATTTATCGAAATTTTCTCGGAAACCTAGTTTTTTAGTCATTTCCTACTAAATTTACTACTTATACAAATACAAATGTTTATTTATTTATTTTTTAACTAATTACCTAATTTTTTATTTATTTATTTACTTACTACTACTTATTTAAACTTTACTTATTACTTATTTACTTACTTCCTTTTTACTTACTTACTTACAAACCCTATTTACTTACTTACTTACTAACTTATTTACTTACTTCTTACTTACTTTTTTACTTATTTATTTACTAACTTACTTACATTATTACTTTTTTTTTTTAATTTTTTTTTCTTTTTTTGTTTGTTAAAACTTATTATAAAAATTAAATTTAAATAAACAAAATGGTGTTTTAACATCCTAAAAAAAAATTGGTTTTTGCACCTTTACTGTTGGTTTTGAATTCATAATTCTCGCTCTAAATAACATTATAAGGTAATGACTCTCCAGATTTTTTAAATGAGTGTAGGCATTACTAGAAGTAAACATTTTATCGAAGTTTTCCAGAAGCCATGGTTGCATCTTTGCCTACAAATTTACTACTTAACAAATATAATTTTTAATTTTTTTATTTATTGACTAATAAATTTATTCTTTTAAAAATTTTTTACTAACTTACTTACTTACTTAATTACTTACTTACTTTTTTATTTATTTTTTTTATCTATTTTTACAAAATGACAATAAATAAACACAGAATGGTGTTTTTTTAAAAATTGCTATAATTTTTGATTTGCACTATTCAATGTTAGATATGGCTTAATAGATACTCGTTCTTAAAAAAAATTATTGGAATGACTCTCCACGATTTGATTCGAATGATTGTCGGAATTACTGAATGAAAACATTAATCGAAAGTTTTCTCAGAAGCCTGGCGATTCTTGCCTCTAATTTACTCAAAACCAAATACTAATGATATTTTTTAATCGGTGAAAAAGCAATGGTGAAATCAAAAAAGCTTTTTTTTTAAGTAGGTGATGCCAGACATAGGTGAAAAAAAAGGGTGAAATATAGGTATAATGACATGGGTGATAAGAAACTTTGAAAGACTTAAAAAGAAATGTGTTTTGAGAAAAAAGATGAAAAACAAAAACAAAAGAACCCGTCCAAAAACAAAGAAAAACAAAGGTTAAAAATCACATTATTTGAAGATGCTCCGATCTGAAGTCGACGGTGAACACGACAGTGAAGTCGACGGTGAAGTCGACAGTGAAGCAAGGGTAAACACTTCGGGGAATCGAGGGTGAACCGACAGTAAAGTCGACGGTGAAGCGAGGGTGAACACGACAGTGAAGTCGACAGTGAAGGACGGTGAGTCGCAGTAAGCGACGGTGAAGCGACAGTGAAGTCGACGGTAAGTCGACAGGGAAGCGACGGTGAATCACGGTGAAATGACGTGAAGAAACGGTGCACGACAGCGAAGTCGCCGGTGAAGTTGAGGGTGAACCGACAGTGAATCGACGGTGAACAACGGTAAAAAACGACAGTGACGTCGACGGTGAAGTGACGGTGAAAAGTCAGTGAGTCGACGGGTGAATCGACGGGAACACGACAGTGAAGTCGACAGTGAAGTCGGGGTAAAACCGACAGGAAGTCGACGGTAAGTCGAGGGTAAACACACAGTGACGTCGACGGTAAAGTGACGGTGATCAGACAGTAAAGCGACGGTGAAGTCGACGGTGAAAACGACAGTGAAGTCGAGGTGAAAGCGACAGTAAAGTCAGGGGAAACCCGCGGTGGGGGGCGCGAAAAATCGACGGTGAAGGCGACATGAAGCGACGGGAAGGCGAAGTGAAAGCGGGGTAAAGTGAAGTGAATCGATGGTGAAGGGGGTAAATCGACGGTAAAAGGGACAGTGAAGTCGACGGTAAAGGCGATGGAAAAAGTCGACGGGGAAGGGGGACGTAAAGTCGACGGTGAAGCGACTAAAGTCGACAGTGAAGTCGACGGTGAAGTCGACGGTGGAGGCGACGGTGGAGGCGACGGTAAAGTCGACGGTTAAGTCGAGGGTGGGGGGCAGGGTGGAGGCGATGGAAAACTCGACGTGAAGGCGATAGAAAAGGCACGGAAAAGTCGACGGTGAAGCGAGGGGTGAAGGTGACGGTGAAGGCGATAGCAAAGGGGGGGAAAGTCGACGGTAAAGGGCGACGGTGAAGTCGACGGTGAATGTGAAGTAAAGGCGACGAAGGGGCGGGTCGGGTAAGAGCCCGCCATTTTCGAGGCAATCGTGAAATAGGCGAAGTATTGTGCCGGGAGTAGGCCGGGCCCGGCGATTTGGGACTCGGGGTTGTTCCGTACCCCCCTGATGTTGAAGGGCTGTAATTCGAGGGAAAACCCTATCCTCTACGACCGTAACTACCTTCGTAGAACTTTAGAACTGGGTAAGGGATGAGGAAAACCCCAGCTACTTGCGCATTGGGAACCATAGTATTGGCCAGTGTGAGTCCCCTTTGATTTTTATAAAACAGCCTTTAGTTCCCCCTTTCTTCCCCACGGGCTTTGTTGCATCTTGGAACCCCCTCTTTTTTTAGCCCCCGGTGTAAAGATCCACATTAAACCCATGTCATTTTTCGCGAACTAAAGTCCTTTAATTTTGGGGAGGGGTTTCTTTTTGTGCTGCCCGATGATGTGGTTGTGGACTGTATATATTAAGTTACTACAGTTAGGTATCAAATCTCGGAGTTATCCGGCCCCGGAGTTGACCATGTTTTAAACAGGTGAAGAAAAAAAGGGGAAATCAAATAACTTTTTTTTAAGTGGGGATGCGCAGACATAGGTGAAAAACAAAGGGGAAGATATGGTGTAATAACATAGGGATAAGAAGAATTGAAAGACATTAATGTGATTTGAGAAAAAAGAGATAAAAAAAGAACAAAAGAACCCCTAACCAAAAAAAAGAAAAAAAAAGGTTAATCACATTATTGAAGATCTCCGATCTAACAAATATTTATTAATTTTTACTTTTAACTAATTATTTAATTTATTTTCTTACTTACTTACTTATTACTTACTTACTTACTTATTACTTTTTACTTTCTTTCTTCTTACTTATTACTTACTTTTACTAACTTCTTACTAATTTTTCCTATTACTTACTTAGTTACTTACTTACTACTTATTTTCATAATTACTTACTTACTTTTTTATTTTTTTGTTTCTTTTTTTTATTTGTTTTTTCTTTTTATACAATACACAATAAATAAACAAAAATGGGGTTTTTTAATAAACGCTATAAAAATTATTTTGCACCATTACAATGTCTGGTATTCAATTCTAGAATCTCGCTCTAAATAACATTTTTAGTAAAAGTTTCTCCCCGATTTTTTAATGATTTTTCCCGACATTTCTTTAATGAAATATTATCGAAAGTTTTCTCGAAAGGGTGCAGTCATTGCCTACTAATTTTCTACAAAACAAAAATAAGTTTTATTTAATTTATTTTTTTGACTAATTTAAATTATTTATTTATTTTTTATTTACTTACTTACTTACTTCCTTACCTCATTAACCCTTTCTTACTTTTTTATTTGTTTATCTATTTATTTTTTTGTTTGTTTATTTTTATACAAAACACAATAAATAAAAACAAAAAGGGTGTTTAATATCGCAAAAAATTGATTTTTTCACCTTACAATGTCTGGTTTATAAAATTCATAGATTTCGCTCTAAATAACATTTTAGGTAATACTCTCCACGTTTTGATTTGAATGAGTTGTGGGACTTTACGTGTAAAATATTACGAAAGTTTCTCAGAAGCCAGGGTTTCAGTCTTTTGCCTACTATTTACTACTAATACAAATTCAAAGTATATATTTTTATTTATTTACTAATTAACTATTTTTTTATAATTATTATCTTCTTCCCTAATTTTTACTTCCTTGTTATTTTATTTTATTTTTTATTTTTTTAATTATTTATTTTTTTATTTATTTATTTTTTTTTTTTTTTATTTGTTTATTTATTTGTTTGTTTACTTATTATACAATACCAATAGATAAACACAAAAGGGTGTGTTGAACAATTTGTAAAAATAATTGATTTGCCCCTAAAAGTCTGGTATATAATTCATAGATATTTTGCTCTAAAAAACTTTATTATAATGACTCTCCACGTTTTTGATTGAATGATTGTGGGACTTACTTAAATGTAAACATATTATCGAAAATTTTCTCAGAAGCCATGGTCGCAGTCATTCCCTACAAATTTTTATACAAATCAAATACTTATGTATTTTTTATTTTTTTATTAACTAATTCTTTAAATTTTAAAATTTAAATTCTTTGGGTTCATTTATTATTAATTTTTCATTTATTCTTTTTTTCGCATATTCCTTATTCACTTATTCAATTTATTTTTTTTAAATTTTATTGATAATTTTTTAAAGGGTTTTTCGGGGCCCGAAGTATTGAACACAATTGTAAACTTGTGGGTTTTTTTCCCCACGTCGTTTTGATTTACCCATGTAAACGTTTCCGGGCCCCCTCTGGGTCCTGTCATCAGCGACGTTACATGGGTAAGTCAAATCGACGTGGCAAAATAACCCGACAATTTTACAATTGTGATTCAAATTGATTTTTTTGATATGTATTTATTTTTTTATTGTTTTATTGATTTATTGATTTATTGATTTATCAATATTCAATTATTAATTTGTTCTTTTTCTTTTTTTCATTTTTTATTTATTCAATTATTAATTTTCATTTTTCGATTTTATTTATTTTTTTTTCATTAATTCATTAATTTATTTATTCATTATTCATTTATTTAATTTTCTATCTTATTCGTTAAAAAACTTTTTTTTAAAGGACAACTAAAAAAATCCAATTACATAAATTTAGACACAACAAGTATTACTAACACAAAAAATTTTTTTTTCTCTTGAAATATGGAGGGAAATTTATGGGCATTGTTTGATTTAAAAATATGAAATTTTTTCTTGACCGCCTCTAATCGAAACATTGTACTACCCTGTGCCACCCAGGAATACACATACTATTTTAAGCTGTTTAACTTTCAGTACATTGATGTGCACCAGTAAGATTCTTTTTTGATAAGGGGTTTCGTCTACTTATAACAATTTTTTGCCTTGATCAGGCCCCGGTTTGATTCCACAAAAAAATACATCATCTTTCAATAAGTATGGAAATTAACCGATTTAAATTTACGAATGTCTTCAATCACTCCTCATGCACACATTTAAATTTTTTAAAATTAATTTTTCAAATTCTCCTTCTCACAAATAATACATTTAAAAAAACATACAACAACACCCCTCACATACATTCATGTTTTTTATTTTTTTATATCATCTTTATATTAAATGATTTTATTTTTTTTATAAGTTGATTGTTTTGTTTGTATCCCTTGTTATATTTGGGGAAATTAGCCCCAAACAAAAAAATAAACAAAATTACTAATTTAAAGCTTCATTATCATTTTTTTAGTTAAGTTTATATTGTATATTTTGTAATTTGTTTTTTTTTAATTTATTATATATTTTTATTTAAAGTTAATATATTATATAGTGTATGCAGACATTGTTTTTCGGGGATCCGTGTGGTTTTTTATTAGTTTTCCCAAAGTTTCGGGCAGTTCTCCCTGCCCATTTCAAAGGGAAAATTTTAAAAAATAAAACAATATCAAAAAAAAACAAAAAACCCTTTTTCTTAACAAAAACGACTGGATACAAAGCCCAAAAAGCTTAGAAACTAGGTACTAATGACAACTATTATGAAATCCATATTTTAAAAACTGTGAAGACACAACACCTCTTTACTTTTTTTGATGACTCAGCGTACAGTAGATGGGTCAAGGGGTTCTTTGTTGTTTTCCCTCTTTCAAATCTTTATGTCTTCACGTTTTTTAAAATATTGGTTTCAATACTTTTTCATTAGTACCTATGTTTTCTAAGCTTTTTGGTTTTTTCTTTGTATCCCGTTGCGTTTTGTTTAAAAAAGGGGGTTTTTTTTTGTTTTTTATATTGATTTATTTTTTTAAAATTTTCCCTTTAAGATGGGGGGGGAGAACTGCCCCCAAACGTTGGAACTAATAATAAAACCCCACGGACTACCCCAAAATAAATGTCTGCTATTCAATCCGTGAAAATCTGCGATATAAAAAATATAATATATATATTATATGTTTTTTAAAAAGGTTTTTTGTGGCCGATATGTATAAAAGTAATCGTTTTTCATTTTGCAACACAAACTTTGCAAAGACTTTCATTGAATGGTATTAATTCGTCATGGTGCATGTTTTTTTTGTTACTTTTTTTTTTTTTTCTCTCCGTTTTGTTCTGTGATTATCA
>JAMZAV010013630.1:0-17024 GCA_024449915.1 Sweltsa coloradensis | reverse complement strand
ACGACCTCCTCCTTCACAACTTCTATGGATGATATGCAAGACTCCGTTGACTCCTGGATTTGCGACTTCTGTGTATCTGACGATTGCAAACTCATGAAACGCATTCGGGATGCAAGTGATGTAATCATGCTTCAACGCGGACTTGACTTGTTTTACCGCTGGTGCTCTGACTGGGAAATGATCCCGAACCCCAGGAAATGTTCAATACTGTCTATAACTCTCCGTCGTGTCCCCTTCTCCATGGCTATCAATTGGGTGGTGAAGTGATTCAGCGTGTTGAGAAGCAGCGTGACCTGGGAGTGACTGTGGATGGGAAACTACTGTTTGTAGATCATATTGATACAGTCACCTCCAGGGCCATGCGTCTTCTTGGAATGATGTACCGTTTCACCGAAATTCGTGACGTCAGGCCCTTCAAAACCTACTTCACTGCATGTGTGCTACCCGTCGTTGAATTGGTTCTGTAATTTGGGCTATGTCTGCTCCGTCAAATCTGAAGAAGTTGGATCGTGTTATGTTTTTTTTTCTTTCAATTGTTAAACATCGAGTTACAAACTTTCAGAACACTTCAAAACCTTAAATTATGTCTTCTCTCAATTTATGCTCCTTAACCAGTCGTCGTTCTCTGGCCGATTTTAAGTTTTTTCATAAAATCGTTAATGGGAATCTTCGACCTCCATTAATCAATTTTTTTTCTCCCTACATGTCCCTTCCCGCCTAACCGGGATCGACTCAACTGTTTCATTTACCTATTCCTCGCCTGGAAATCATCAAACGGTGTAAAAACAACCGCAACGTGAACCACAAATGTCCTGGAAGAGTTCTAAGTGAGGATTGCCGAATGAAGAACCAGAACAAGGATTAGCCATCGGAAGAGGTGAAGTGAGAAACATCGCCCGGTTTCGACATCAGGGTGTCGGAGGGGGCCAGTCTAAACCACAATACCAGGAACCACAAAACATTCGGTAAGCCATGCACACCCATTAGTAAGTCATAGAGTCAGTAGAGGTATGAACCCACGGTCTGCCAGACGGAACTCGTAGGTTCGATCCTAGGCCAGAATAGGAGGGTTATTATGTTCATCTTTAATACAGTGCTGGTCTCTTAAGTGGAATCACGTCTAATTACTGTGTCTACATCCCCCTCATGAACCCACCTACCCCACGATCTCTGGTCCGTGCTAGCTATTTAAACCTAAAAAGTTACGCTACGCCCCCACTTAAACACTCATTTGGCGATCACCACCCTCAGCCAAAGGGCCTAACTAGCTATGCGTGACATGGTCATCTTCTATCGGCTACCCTTCACCTACAATTTACTTGCCACACCCACCCTAGACATTTTTGCAAACCAGCGTGAGTTCATAACGAACGTAAAACCCCTTGTTAGCCAGGGTTATTTTGCTATTTAATTTTTAATTTTAATTTTAATTTTAATTTTAAATTTAATTTTAATTTTAATTTAAAGTTAATTTTAATTTTTATTCTTTCTTTCTTTCTGTTTTTGCTATGACCTATCATTCATTGTTCATGCAGGCATGTATTTGTACGATTCGTATTTCCTATGTTATACATGTTTGGTTTAAAGTTTAGTATAAGTTAAGTTTGTAATGTTATTATGTTTATAAGCACAATGTAAAAATGGCCTATGGCTGTATTGTGGTCCAGTTTGAATAAATAAATAAATAAGATAAAACTGACGAAAATTAGAAAATTGACAAAATAAAAATGTGAAAATAAAAAAAGCAATTTAAAAATACTAAAACAAAAAAACTGACAAAAGTTTTTGAAAAAACTGAAAAATATTAAAAAATCAAACAGTCAAAAACCTAGCAAATTAAAAAAAATGAAACTGTCAAACGTGAAATAAAAAAACTGACAAATAAAAACTTACAATATGAAAATGACAAAACAAAAAACCTGACAAATGCAATTGAAAATCTGACATTTTTAAAAAAAATAAAACTAACAAAAAATAGCAAATTACAAAATGAAACTATGAAAATGAAAACTTTCAATTTAAAAAGAATAAAAAAAGCAAACTGCAAAATTTATTGACAAACGACAATATTAAAATATAAACGTCAAAAACCTAGAAAATTAACAAAATGAAACGTCAAACGGGGTAAAAAATAAAAAAACTGACAAAATTAAAAAATTACAAGTGAAAAATGATAAAACTAACAACCTGAAAAAATACAATTGAAAATCTGACTTTTCTTACAAAACAAACTGACGAAAACTAGCAAATTGAACAAAATGAAACTGTGAAAATGAAAAATTTAAAATTTTTGATAATGACTAAAAAAGCAAACTGACAAAATTTTATTGACAAACTGAAAATATATTACAATACAAACCGACAAAGCCTAGCAAATTAAAAAAATAAAACTTCAAACTGTAAAAAAAAAATCTACAAAATGACAAAGTTAAAATATAAAAATGACTAAAACTAAAAAACCTGACAAAAGCAATTGACAACACATTCTTACAAAAAAAAACGACGAAAAAACAAATTAAAAAAATAAAAACAGTCAAACTGTGAAAATGAAAATCTACTAATGACAAACTGACAATAAAAAAATGACTAAAACTAAAACCTACAAAAATGAATTGACAATCTAATTTAAACAAAACAAATTGACAAAAAACAGCAAATAAAAAAAAATGAAACGTCAAACTGAAAAAATTTAAAAAATTGTCAAAATTGCAACTTACAATATGAAAATGACTAAAAACATCAGCAAAATGCAATTGACAATCTGACATTCTTAAAAATCAAACTGACAAAAACTAGCAAAATTGACAAAATGAAACTTGAAAATGAAAAACTGAAAATTTTGAAAATGTTAAAAACAAGAAAACTGAAAAAAGTTTTGACAAAATGACATATTACAATATCAAACTGAAGTTATCCTAGCAAATTAACAAAATGAAACTGTCAAACTGAAAAAAAAAAAATTGACAAAATTGCAAACTTACAATATGAAAATGACTAAAACTAACCCCTGAAAAAATGCAATGACAATGACTTCTTAAAAAAACCCGAGAAAACTAGAAAATGACAAAACAAACGTAAAAATGAAAAAGACAATTTGAAAGACTAAAAAAAAAACTGACAAAATTTATTGCAAACTGAAAATAATACAATATCAAACTGACAAAAAACTAGAAAATTAAAAAAAGAAACGTCAAATAGAAAATGAAAATCTGAAAAAATGACAAACTTACAGAATGAAAATGACTAAAACTAAGAACCTGAAAAAAATGCAATTTGACAATTGACATTTTTAAAAAATCAACCTGACAAAACTAGAAATTTTGCAAACGAAACTGTGAAATAAAAAAAACTGACAATTTGAAAATGTAAAACAAGCAAAATGAAAAAATTTTATTGACAACTGACAATATTACAATAAAAATGACGAAAACAACAAATAAACAAATGAAACTGTAAAAATGAAAAAATAAAAATCTTCAAAATGACAAAATTAAATATAAAAAATGACTAAAACTAAAAACCTGACAAAAGAAATTTGAAAATCGACATTCTTACAAAATCAAACTGAGAACACTAGCAAATTAACAAAATAAAAAACAGTAAAAACTGGAATATAAAAATGAAAATTTAAAAAGACAAAAATAAGCAAAAAAAAAATTTTTTATTGAAAAAACTGACAATATTACAAATAAAACTGACGAAAACCTAGGAATTAACGAAATGAAACTATCAAATGTAAAATAAAAAACTGACAAAATTACAAAATTTAAAATGGAAAAATGACTAAAACTAAAACCCTGACAAAATCAATTGCATTCGACATTCTTACAAAATAAAAACTGACAAAAAACTAGAAAATTTGCCAAAAAAACTGGAAAATAAAAAAATTTACAATTCTACTATGACTAAAAAAAGCAAACTGAAGATATTGTTATTGACACACTGACAATATTACAATATCAAACTGACGAAAACCTAGAAAATTTAATAAGAAAAAAACTGTAAAACTGTGAAAATAAAAAACTGACAAAATAGCAAACTTACAATATAAAAATGACTTAAACTAAAAACCCTGACAAAATGCAATTGACAATCTGACATTTTACAGTTAAAACTGACGAAAAACTAAAAATTTGCAAAAAAAAACTGTGAAAATGAAAAACTGCAATTTGAAAATGACAAAAAACAACAAACTGACAAATTTTATTGAAAAGTGCAATATTACAATATAAACTGACGAAAACTAACAAATAACAATATTAAAATATAAACTGACGAAAACCTAGCAAATTTAAAAAAATTTAAACTGTCAAAGTGAAAAAAAAAACTAAAAAAAATTAAAAAATTACAAGTGAAAAAAAAAAACTAAAAACCCGACAAAATGAAAATTGAAAATCTGACATTCTTAAAAAATCAAACTGACGAAAATAGAAAAATTAACAAAAAGAAACATTTAAAAAGTGAATAGAAAAATGAAAATTTTGAAAATAACAAAAATAAGCAAACAGAAAGATTTTTTTTGGCAAACTGACAATATTAAATTAAAAACTGACGAAAATAGCAAAAACAAAATGAAACTGTCAAACTGTAAAAAGATAAAACTGACAAAATAAAATTACAATATGAAAATGATTTAAAATCAACCTACAAAATGAAATTGACAATTGACATTTTTAAAAAAAATCAAACTGACGAAAAAACATATTGACAAAATAAAATTTGAAAATGAATAACTTTCATTTTGTATTTGACTAAAACAAGAAAACTGACAAAATGCAAGGAAAATTTAATTTTTAAAAATAAAAACTGCCGAAAACCAGCGAATTAACGAAATGAAACAGTGAAGGTGTGAAAATGAAAATCTGACATAATGACAAACTACATATGAAAATGCAAAAATAAAAACCTGCAAAATGCAAGAAAATTTTACATTTAACAAAAAAAAATTGACGAAAATGCAAATAAAAAAATGAACTGTCAAACTGTAAAAATTAAAATTGACAAATTGCAAACTACAATATGAAATGACTAAACAAAACCATCATGACAAAATGAAATTTGACAATTGACTTTCTTAAAAACAAATGACAAAAACGGCATTTTGAAAAAAATAAAAACTATAAAAAATGAAAAAAACTTTCATTTGAAAATACTAAAACAAGCAAACTGACAAAATGAAATTTGACAATCTGCCATTCTTACAAAATAAAACTGACGAAAACCAGAAAATTAAAAAAATGAAACAGTAAAAACGTGAAAAAAAATCTACATAATGAAAAACTTACTATATAAAATTTGACTTAAACTAACTTCCTGACAAAATGAAATTACAGTCTACTTCTTACAAAAAAAAACGACAAAACTACAAATTGAAATTGAAACTGTGAAAAATGAAAAACTACATTTGAAAATGATAAATCAAGAAAACTGACAAAATGTTTTTGAAAAAACTGAAATTTTACAATATAAAACGACAAAAAAACTAGCAAATTAACAAAACTAAAAACTGTCAAACTGTAAAAAATAAATTGACAAATGAAAAAAGTTACAATATGAAAACGACTTAAACTAAAAACCCCTGACAAAAGCAATTGACAATCGACATTCTTACAAATCAAATTTTGACACTAGAAAATTGACAAATAAAAACGTGAAATGAAAAACTACAATTAAAAATGATTAAAACAAGCAAACTGAAAAAAAATGTTTTTGAAAAATGACAATTACAAATAAAACGACAAAAAACTAGCAAATTGAAAAAATGAAACTGTCAAACTGAAAAAAAGAAAATCTGACATAAGAAAAAACTTACTATATAAAATTGATTTAAACAACTTTTTACAAAATGAAATTTGACTCTGACATTCAAAAAAAATCAAACTGAGAAAACTAGAAAATGACAAAAGAAACTATGAAAATGAATAACTTTCAATTTAAAAAAAACTAAAAAAAGCAAAACTGACAATTCAATGGAATCGACATTTTTACAAAACAAACGACAAAAACCCGCAAATTAACAAAAAAAAAACGTGAAAATGAAAAATTTACAATTTGAAAAGGACTAAAACAAGAAAAACTGACAAAATGTTTTTGACAAACGACTTTATTACAATATCAACTGAAGTTAACTAGAAAATTTAAAAAAAATGAAACGTTAAATGAAAAAAATTTAAAAAAAATTGAAAAATTTGAAAAATTTACAATATAAAAAATGACTAAAACTAACAACCGACAAAATGCAATTGACAATCTGACATTCTAACAAAAAAAAAAAGACGAAAACTAGAAAAATTAAAAAAATGAAACTGTAAAACTGTGAAAATAAAAAGTGAAAAATGAAAAAAACACACTATAGAAATTGATTTAAAACAAATTTCCTGACAAAATACAATTGACAATCTGACATTTACAAATAAAACTGACAAAAATTTGCAAATTGCAAAATAAAAACTGGAAAATGAAAAAACTGACAATTTGAAATGATTAAAACAAGCAAACTGAAAAAATGTTATTGACAAACTGACAATATTAAAATATCAAACTGACGAAAACCTAGAAAATTAAAAAAATAAAATGTAAAACTGTGAAAAAAAAAACGACAAAATAGCAAACTTACATATAAAAATGATTTAAACTAACACCTAAAAAAAGAAATTAACAATCTGACATTTTAAGATCAAACTGCTAAACTAGCAAATTGACAAAATCAAACTGTGAAAATAAAAAGACAATTTTAAAAAGACTAAAAAAAGCAAATGACAAAATGTTTTTTGAAAAAGTGCAATATTACAATAAAAAAGACAAAAAACAAAACAAACTAAAAATATTACAATATAAAACTGACAAAACCCAGAAAATTTAAAAAAAATTAAACTGTCAAACGGGGAATATAAAAAACTAAAAAAATACAAACTTCAATGTGAAAATGACTAAAACTAACAACCTGACAAAATGCAATTGACAATCGACATTTTTACTCAAACTGACGAAAACTAAAAATTTAACAAAAAGAAACAGTCAAAACTGTGAATATGAAAAACTGACAATTTGAAAATAACTAAAAAAAAGTAAACAGTAAGATTTTATTGGCAAACTGAAATATTACAATATAAAATGACAAAAAACCTAGCAAATTAAAAAAAATAAAAACTGTAAAAATGTGAAAAAAAAACTGAAAAAATAACAAACACAATATAAAAAGATTTAAAACTAAAACCTGACAAATGCAATGACAATCTGACATTCTTAAAAAATCAAACTGACAAAAAACTAAAAAATTTGACAAAATGAAACTGTGAAAATAAAAAATTTTTACAATTTGATAAGACTAAAACAAGCAATTTTGAAAAAAATGTTTTTGACAAATGACAATATTAAATATAAAACCCGACAAAGCCTAGAATTAACAAAATGAAACGTCAACTGTGAAAAAAAAAATCGAAAAAATGACAAAGTTACAATATAAAAATGACAAAAACTAACAAAACCTGACAAATGAAATTTGACAATTAAATTTTTTACAAAATCAACTGACGAAAACCAGCAAATAACAAAAAAACAGTCAAACTGTGAAAATGAAAATCTGACATAATGACAAAGAAAAATATAAAAATGACTAAAACAAACAACCTGCAAAATGAAATTAAAATGATTTTAAAAAAAACAAAATTGAAAAAAATAAAAATTTAACAAAATGAAATGCAAAGAAAAAAAATTAAAAATTGACAAAATTGCAAACTTACAATATGAAAAAGACTAAAAACTAACATCATGACAAAAGCAATGACAATCTGACAATTTTTAAAAAAAATCAAACTGACGAAAACAAGCATTTTGACAAAATGAAACTATGAAAATGAATAATTTCAATTTGAAAATGACTAAAACAAGCAAACTGACAAAAGCAATTGACAATCTGACTTTCTTACAAAAAAAAATGCAAAAAACCAGAAAATTTAACAAAAAAAACAGTCAAACTGGAAAATGAAAATTACATAATGACAAACTTACTATATGAATTGCTAAACTAACTTTGAAAAAAAAATGCAATTTTGCAGTCTGACATTCTTAAAAAATCAAACTGAAAAACTAGAAAATTTGACAAATTGAAACTGTGAAAAAGAAAACTGAAATTTTGAAAATGTTTAATAAGAAAACTGACAAAATGTTATTGACAAACGACAATATTACAATATCAAATGACGAAACAAAAAATTAAACAAAACTAAAAAACTGAAAAACTGTGAAAATAAAAATCTGACAAAATGAAAAAAGTTACAATATGAAAACGTTAAATAAAAAACCTGACAAAAATGCAATGACAATCGACATTCTTACAAAATCAAATGACACAGCAAATTGAAAAAATGAAACTGTGAAAGAAAATGAAAATTTTGAAATGATTAAAAAAAGAAAAACTGACAAATTTTTATTGACAAAATGACAATAACAATATCAAACTGACGAAAACCTAGAAAATTTAACAAAATGAAACTGTAAAAACTGTGAAATAAAAATCTACATAATGAAAAAACTTACTATATGAAATTGATTTAAAACAAACTTCTTGACAAAATGAAATTTGAAAATCTGAATTCTTAAAAAATCAACTGACGAAAACTAGCAAATTGACAAATGAAACTATGAAAATGAATAATTTTTAAATTTAAAAAATAACTAAAAAAAGAAAAAGAAAAATTAAATTTGTAATCTGACATTCTTACAAAATAAACTGACGAAAACCCCCAATTAAAAAAATGAAACAGTAAAAAATGAAAAATTTACAATTTGAAAGACTAAAAACAAGCAAACTGACAAAATGTTTTTAAAAAGACATTATTAAAATATCAAACTGAATTAACCTAGCAAATTAAAAAAAATGAAACTGTTAAACGAAAAAATTAAAAATGAAAATTTGCAAATTTCAATATGAAAAATGTCTAAAAAAACAACCTGACAAAATGCAATTGACAATCTGACATTCTAACAAAAACAAAATTGACAAAACCTAGCAAATTAACAAAATGAAACTGTCAAACTGTGAAAATAAAAATTTTGACAAAATACAAAAAACACTATTAAAAATTGACAAAACTAACTTCACTGAAAAAATACAATTGACAATCTGACTTTCTTACAAAATCAAACTGAAAAAAATTTAGCAATTGACAAAATGAAACTGGAAAATGAAAAACTGACAATTTAAAAATGACTAAAACAAAAAACGAAAACATGTTTTTGAAAAAAACTGAAAATATTAAAATATCAAACTGACGAAAACCTAGAAAATTAACAAAATAAAACTGAAAAACTGTGAAATGAAAACTGACAAAATAGAAATTTAAAATATGAAAAATGTTTTAAACTAACAACCTGAAAAAAATGCAATGAAATCTACATTCTTACAGTATCAAACTGACGTAAACAAAAATTTTGACAAAATCAAACTGTGAAAATGAAAAAATGAAAATTTGAAAATGACTAAACAAAAAAAAGAAAAAATTTTTTTTTAAAAAGTGACAAATTAAATATCAAACTGACGAAAACTAACAAACTAACAATATTACAATAAAAAACTGACGAAAACCTAGCAAATTTACAAAAAAAACTGTAAACTGTGAAAATAAAAAAACTAAAAAAAATTACAAATTAAAATGTGAAAATGACTAAAACAACAACCTACAAAAAGCAATTGACAATCTACTTTCTTAAAAAATCAAACTGACAAAAACTAGCAAATTATCAAAAAAAAACAGCAAACTGTGAATTAAAAAACTGAAAATTTTGAAAAAAAACAAAATAAGAAAAACAGATAAGTTTTTTATGACAAACTGACAATATTACAATACAACTGACGAAAACCTAGCAATTAAAAAATGAAACTTTTCAAATGTGAAAAAAAAAACTAAAAAAAATAACAAATTACAAATGAAAATGACTTAAAACAAACAATGACAAAATGCAATGACAATTGACATTCTTACAGTATAAAAACTGACGAAACTAGCAAATTAAAAAAAAATTAAAACTGTAAAAATGAAAAACTGACAATTTGTAAATGTTTAAAAACAAGCAAACTAAAAATGTTTTGACAAACTGACAATTTTCAAAATAAAACAGCAAAAACCCTAGAAAAAAATTTTAACAAAATGAAACTGTCAACGGGAAAATAAAAAAACGAAAAAATAAAACTACAATATGAAAATGACTAAAACAAACAACCACAAAATGCAATAAAAAATCTGACATTTTAAAAAAATAAAACTAACGAAAACTGCAAATTGAAAAAAATGAAAACTATGAAAAATTTAAACTTTCAATTTGAAATGAATAAAACAACAAAGACAAAATATTTTTGACAAACTGAAATTTTACAATATCAAACTGTGAAAACTAGAAAAATTAAAAAAATGAAACGGCAAATGTGAAAATGAAAAACTAAAAAAAATTAAAAATTTAAACAATGTAAAAATGATTAAAACTAAAAACCTGACAAAAGCAATTGCAATCTGACATTCTTACAAAATCAAATGACAAAAAACTAGAAATGCAAAATGAAACTGTGAAAAAAAAAATCTGACATAATGACAAACTGACAATATAAAAGACTAAAACTAAAAAACCCCTGAAAAAATGCAATTGACAATCGACATTTAAAAAAAAACAAAATTGACAAAACTAGCAAATCAAAATAAAAATGTCAAACTGTGAAAATGAAAATGTGACAAAATGACAAACTCACTATATAAAATTTGATTAAACTAACTTCCTAAAAAAATGAAATTTGACAACTGACATTCTTACTAAATCAAACTGAGAAAACTAGAAAATTGACAAAACGAAACTGTGAAAATAAAAAACTGCCCAATTGAAAATGATAAAACAAGCAAAAGGGAAAAAAGTGTTAAAAACAAAATGACAATATAAAACTGACAAAAACCCTAGGAAATTTAAAACGAAATGAAACAGTAAAACTGTGAAAATTTAAAAAAACTGACAAAATTCAAACTAAAATGTGAAAATGACTAAAACTAATTCCTGACAAAATGAAATTGACAATCTGACATTTTTAAAAATCAAACTGACGAAAACTAGCAAAGTTAACAAAATGAAACTGTCAAAACTTGGAAAATGAAAATGTGGACAAATGACAAACTCACACTATATGAAATGACTTAAACTAACTTCTGACCAAAATGCAATGACAATCTGGACATTCTTACAAAAATCAAACTGACGAAAATTAGCAAATTGACTTAAACTAAACTTCCTTTTGTGACACCCCCCCAAATGCAATTGGACAGTCTGACATTTTACAACAATCAAACTGACGAAAACTAGCAAATTGACAAATTGAAACTGTGAAAATGAAAAAAATGACAATTGAAATGACTAAATCAAGCAAACTGACAAATGTTATTGACAAACTGACATCTTACAATATCAAACTGACAAAAACTTAGCAAATAACAAAACTAAAACTGTCACAATGTGAAAATAAAAATCTGGACAAAATGCAAAGTTACAATATGAAACGACTTAAACTAACAACTGAACAAAATGCAATTGGACAATCTGACATTCTTACAAAATCAACTGACACTTTTTAGCAAATGGACAAAATGAAACTGTGAAATGAAAAATGACAATTTGAAAAATGATTAAACAAGCAAATTGACAAAATTGAAAAACTGTGAAAATGAAAAACTGACAATTTGAAAATGACAAAATCAAGCAAATGTCAAAAGTATTACAAACTGACAATATTAAATATCCAACTGACGAAAACTAACAAACTACAATATTACAATATCAAACTGACCTCCCCCGAAAAAACATAGCAAATTAACAAATTAAAACTGTCAAACTGTGAATATGAAAAACTGAAAAAATTACAGAACTTACAAGTGTGAAAATGACCTAAATAACAACCTGACAAAGGACAATTTGACAATCTGGGACATTCTTAACAAATCAAACTGACGAAAAACTAGCCAAAATAAACAAAAAGGAAACAGCAAATGTGAATATGAAAAAATGACAATTGAAAATAACTAAAATAAGTAAACAGATAAGATGTGATTGGCAAAACTGACATATTACAATATCAAACTGACGAAAAACCTAGCAAATTAACAATGAAACTTCAAAAACTGTGACAACTTGGAAAAAACTGACAAAAATAACAAACTTACAATATGAAAATGACTTAAAACTAACAACCTGACAAATGCATGACAATCTGACCATTCTTACAAAACAAACTGACGAAGAACTAGCAAAGGGACAAAATGAAAACGGGAAAATGAAAAATTACAATTTGATAATGACTAAAACAAAGCAAATGACAAAATGTTATTGACAAACTGCAAGATAAAATATCAAACAGACAAAAGCCTAGCAAATAAACAAAAAGAATTATACTGTCCAACTGTGAAAATAAAAATCTGACAAATGACAAAGTACAATATGAAAATGACTTTAAAACTAACAACCTGACAAAATGCAATTGGACAATCTGGACATTTCTTACAAAATCAACTGAGACGAAACCAGCAAATTAACAAAAATGAAACAGTAAAACTGTTTGAAATGAAAATCTGACATAATGACAAACTGGACAATAGAAAAATGACTAAAACTAACACCTGACAAAATGCAATTGACAATCTGACAATCTTAAAAAATCAAAAACTGACGAAAACAAGCATATGACAAAATGAAACTATGAAAATGAATAACTTTCAATTTGACAAATGGACTAAAACAAAGCAAACTGGACAAATGCAATGACAATCTGACATTCTTACAAAAATGGAAACTGTCCCTGAAAAACCAGCAAATTAACAAATGAAACAGTCAAACTGTGAACAATGAAAATCTGACATAATGACAAATTACTATATGAAATTGACGACCTTAAACTAACTTCCTGACAAAAAATGCCAATGACAGTCGACATTCTTACAAAATCAATGACGAAAACTAGCAAATTGACAAATTGAAACTGTGAAAATGAAAAAAAACTGACAATTTGAAAATGACTCTTAATCAAGGAAACTGCCAAAAAGTTATTGACAAAACTGACACTATTACAATATCAACTGACGAAAACTAGCAAATCGACAAAACTAAAAACTGTCAAACTGCTGAAAGTGAAAATCTGTCAAAATGACAAAGTTACATGATCGAAAAAACGGCTTGAACTAACAACCTGACAAAATGCAATGTGACAATCTGACATTCTTACAAAATCACAAACTGACACTTTTTTTTTTATGCCAATTGACAAAATGAAACTGTGAACAATGAAAAACTGACCATGAAAATATTAAAACAAGCAAAATTGACATAATGTTATTGACAAAACTGACAAGATTACAATATCAAAGGACGAAAAACCTAGCAACTTAACAAAATGAAACTGTCAAAACTGTGAAAATGAAAAATCTGACATAATGGGACCAAACCTTACTAATGAAATGACTTATTAAACTAACTCTTGGACAAAAATGAATGGACATCGACATTCTTAAAAAAATCAAACTGACCCCCCCCCCGAAAACTAGCAAATTGACAAAATGAAACTATGGACAATGAATAACTTTCAATTTGAAAAATAACTCAAACAAGGCAAACTGACCAAATTCAATTCGATAATTGACATTCTTACAAAATCACAACTGACGAAAACAGCAAATTAAACAAAAATGAAACAGTGAAATGAAAAATTACAATTTGAAAATGACTAAAACAAGCAAAATGGACAAGATGTTATTGACAAACTGACATTATTACAATATCAAACTGAAGTTAACCTAGCAAATTTAACAAAATGAAAACTGTTAAACTGTAAACAATTAAAAATTGACAAATTTGCAAACTTACAATATGAAAATGTCTAAAACTAACAACTGACAAAATGCAATGGACAATCTGACTTCTAACAAAAACAAAAAATTGACGAAAACTAGCAAATACAAATTGAAACTGTCCACTGTGAAAATGAAAATGTGGACAAAATGACAAACCACACTATATGAAATGACTTAAACTAACTTCCTGGACAAAATACAAACTTGACAATCTGACAGTCTACAAAATCAAACTACGAAAATTAGAAAATTGACAAATGAAAACTGTTGAAAATGAAAAAACTACACAATTTGGAAAATGACTAAAAAAGCCAACTGACAAACATGTATTGACCAAACTGACAAATTACAATATCAAACTGACGAAAACCTAGCAAATTACAAAATAAAACGTAAAACTGTAGACAAATGAAAAACTGACAAAAAGTTAGCAAACTTACAATATGAAATGACTTAAACTAACAACCTGACAAAATGCATTGACAATCTGACATTCTTTACAGTATCAAAACTGACGTAACTAGCAAATTGACAAAAATCAAACTGTGAAAATGAAAAAAACTGACAATTTGAAAATGACTACAAACCAAGCAAACTGACAAAACTGTTATTGGACAAAGTGGACAATATTACCAATATCAAACTGACGAAAACTAACAAATAACAATAGACAATATTAAACTGACGAAAACCTAGCTAATTAA
The DNA here is from genome assembly GCA_024449915.1 of Sweltsa coloradensis. NCBI lineage: Eukaryota > Metazoa > Arthropoda > Insecta > Plecoptera > Chloroperlidae > Sweltsa > Sweltsa coloradensis. The sequence goes on along the minus strand of JAMZAV010013630.1, from coordinate 2,446 downwards.
AAAAAATCAAACTGTCAAACTGTGAAAATAAAAAACTGAAAAAAAGTACAAAACTTACATGTGAAAATGACCTAAAATAACAACTGACAAAATGCAAATTGACAATCTGACATTACTTACAAAATAAAACTGACGAAAACTAGCAAATTATCAAAAAGAAACATCAACCTGTGAATATGAAAAATGACAATTTGAAAAATACTAAAATAGCAAACAGATAAGATTTTATTGACAACTGACAAATCTTACCCTAATATCCAAATGACGAAAACCTGCAAATTCAACCAAAATGACAACTGTCAAACTCGTGTGAAAATGAAAAAATGAAAAAATAACAAACTTTACATATGAAAATGACTTTTAAACTAACAAACCTGACAAAATGCATTGACAATCTGACATTCTTACAGTATCAAATGACCGAAAACTAGCAAATTGACAAAAAGTTAAACTGTGAAAATGAAAAAAATGACCACATTTGTAAAATGAATTTAAACAAGCAAACTGACAAAATGTTCATTGACCAAACTGACAATATTACAAAATCAAACAGTTCGAAAACCTAGCAAATAACAAAATGAAACTGTCAAAAACTGTGAAAAATGAAAAAACTGACAAAAATAACAAACTTACAATATGAAAATGACTAAAACTAACAACCTGACAAAATTCAATTGAAAATTCTGACATCTCTCTTTAAATCAAACTAACGAAAACTAGCAAATTTGACAAAATGAAACTATGTGAAAATGAATAACTTTCAATTTGAAAAGAATAAAAACAAGCAAAACAATGACAAAATATTATTGACAAACTGACAATATACAATATCAACTGTCGAAAACCTAGCAAATAACAAAATGAAACTGTCAAACTGTGAAAATGAAAAAACTGACAAAAATTACAAACTTACAATGTGAAAATGACTAAAACTAAAAACCTGACAAAATGCTATTGAACAAATCTGACAATTCTACAACAAAAACAAAATTGACGAAAACTAGCAAATTAACAAAATGAAACTGTCAAACTGTGAAAATGAAAATGTGACAAAATGACAAACTCATTATATGAAATTGACTAAAACTAACTTCCTGACAAAATGCAATTGACAATCTGACATTTTACTAAATCAAAACTGACGAAAACTAGCAAATTGTAAAACGAAACTGTGAAAATGAAAAACTGACAATTTGAAAATGATATAAAACAAGCAAAATGACAAAGTGTTATAACACAAATGACAATATCAAACTGACGAAAACCTAGGAAATTAACGAAATGAAACAGTCAAACTGTGAAAATTTAAAAATAAACTGACAAAAATTACAAACTTAAAATGGAAAATGACTAAAACTAACTTCCTGACAAAATGCAATTGACAATCTGCATTCTTAAAAAATCAAACTGACGAAAACTAGCAAATTAAACAAAATGAAACTGTCAAACTGTGAAAATGAAAATGTGACAAAATGACAACTCACATATGAAAATTGACTTAAAACTAACTTCCTGACAAAATGCAATTGACAGTCTGACATTCTTACAAAATCAAACTGACGAAAACTAGCAAATTTGACAAATTGAAAACTGTGAAAAATGAAAAACTGAAAATTTGAAAATGACTAAATCAACCCAAACTGACAAAATGTTTTTGACAAACTGACAATATTAAATATCAAACTGACAAAAACTAGCAAATTTAAAACCAAAACTAAAAACTGTCAAACTGTGAAAATAAAAATCTGACAAAATGACAAAGTTACAATATGAAAACGACTTGAACTAACAACCTGACAAAATGCAATTGACAATCTGACATTCTTACAAAATAAAAACTGACAATAGCAAATTGACAAAATAAAACTGTAAAAATGAAAAACTAACAATTTGAAAATGATTAAAACAAGCAAATTGACAAATTGAAACTTTTGAAAATGAAAAACTGACAATTTAAAAAATGACTAAATAAAGGGCAAACTGCCCAAATGTTATTGACAAACTGACAATATTACAATATCAAACTGACGAAAACTAGCAAATTAACAAAACTAAAAACTGTCAAACTGTGAAAATAAAAATCTGACAAAATGACAAACTCACTATATAAAATTGACTTAAACTAACTTCCTGACAAAATGCAATTTACAATCTGATATTCTTTCAAAATCAAGCTGACGAAATTTAGCAAATTGACAAAATGAAACTGGTGAAAATGAAAAAACTGACAATTTGAAAATGACTAAAACAAGCAAACTGACAAAAGTTATTGAAAAAACTGACATTATTACAATATCAAACTGAAGTTATCCTAGCAAATTAACAAAATGAACTGTCTAACTGTAAAAATTAAAAATTGACAAAATTGTAAACTTACAATATGAAAAGACAAAAACTAAAAACCTGCAAAATGAAATTTGACAATCTGACATTTTTAAAAAATCAA
>JAMZAV010013629.1:0-24423 GCA_024449915.1 Sweltsa coloradensis | reverse complement strand
GTCCGTGCGTGCAAAGTGATATTTTTCGTTTTCAAAAAATAAGTCTCCTTTGAGTACGACCGCCAAGGTGGCCTATTTATCAGGAAAAAAGATGCCCACAAAACTGTATAAATTGTTAAACGGTCCGTGAACTGGGCACAACCCCACGACTCCGATCAGGCTCATTTTTTGTGAGCAGCATTTAGTGCATGAATTTAGTGCTATTTAGTGCCGACCAAAATCCCAGATTTAGTGCTGCCTGCCATATCTTCGGACTTATTCAATAAAGTCGGGGCGGGTGCCAAGTTCACGCAAGCACCCCCACGACTCCGATAAGGACCTCATTTTTTCGTGACACATTTAGTGCTGCTTTTTTCGTGCTATTTAGTGCCGCAAATTCCCAGATTTTAGTGCTGCCATCTCTTCTGACTTATTCAACTAAAGGGCGGGGGGGTGCCAAGTTCATGCAGCACCCCCACGACTGCCGATCAGGACTCATTTTTTGTGAGATATAGTGTGATTTAGTGCTATTTAGTGCCGCACAATCCCAGATTACAGTGATGCTATATATTCGGACTTAGTCAACCAAAGGTCGGGGGGGGGGGGGCGTTTACCAAGTTCACTCAGAACCCTTACGACTTCCGATCAGGTTCATTTTTTGAACATTCAGTTGCTGATTGACTTCTTTTCAGTGCCGCAAATCCCAGAATTTAGTGCTGCCATATCTTCGGACTTATTCAAACCTAAGTCCGGGGGTGCCAAGTTCACGCAGCACCCCCCACCACGACTCCGATCAGGTTCAATTTTTGTGAGCATTTAGTGCTGATTTAGGCTTTTAGTGGCCGCAAAATTTCAAGGTTTAGTGCTTTGCCCATATCTCGGACTATTCAACCAAAGGTCGGGGGGGTGCCAAGTTCACGCAGCACCCCCCACGACTCTGATCAGCTCATTTTTTGTGAGACATTTAGTGCTGATTTTGTGCTATTAGTGACGCAAAATCCCAGATTTTAGTGTGCCCTATCTCGGACTTAATTCAACCAAAGGTCGGGGGGTGCCAAGTTGAACGCTAGCACCCCCCCACGACCCATCAGGCTCATTTTGTTTTGTAAGCATTTAGTGCTGATTAGTGCATTAGGCGGCAATACAGGAGTTAGTGCTGCCATATCTTCCGACTTATCAACCCAAATGTCGGGGGGGTGCCAGTTCACGCAGCACCCCCACGACTCCGATCAGGCTCATTTTGTGAGCATTAGTGCTGATTAGTGCTATTTAGTGCCGCAAAACCCATTTAGCAGATAGTGCGCCCAATATCTTCGGACTTATTTAAACCCAAGGTTCGGGGGGGGGGGGGGTGCAGTCACACAGCATATTAGGCACATACAGCTATTCTTGCACACTATTGTTCCTTCTTTATGCTCTTCTCTGAATCCAGTTTAAAATAGTCGCGAATGAAGGTTAGTACATTATTCGAAGTGAGTAAAAATGTCTAACGATAGTGCAAAATGTAATACCAGCGTAAAAATTTGCAATACTATCGATTTGTTAATGAAAAATTCGAAAATAACTGGCTCTACGATGCAACTTTTATTAATTAATTAAAAATTAATTAGTTAATAATGTGACACAAATTTATAGGGCAAAATTAGTCATGTGTCATGGCATGAGGGCGGCGGAAGCGTCCCCCCCCCCCCCCTCCCCCCCCCCCCCCTGACGACTATACGTGATTAGAGATGCTTGATCTTAACTCGTGCACTGTTTCATGATAAGGTATTGCGGTAAACACTGTAACCATACAAAAATGTGCCCAAAACTTGCCAAAAAAGGGGCCAAGCCGAAAACAAGGAAGATACAAGTGGCTCAACTGCATAGAGGGGTAGATCTAGAAGTGGCTCAAGCCCATTATTTGTATGTAAAAAAAAAAATATGTATATATTTATTAATTATATAATGAATTAAAAATATATCAATATCCAAATTATTATCTGACTTTACTATGAAATGAAGATATTAACAAAAAATAGAACATAACACATTAATTAATTATTAAAACATAGTGTTGGAAATATCAAAATTAACAGGACGCCATTAAAATTAAAAGCTTGTCGATGGATTTGGATTGGTTATGTTTTGGTTAGTCAGTTAACGACAACCAAAGTTAAAAATTCATTCGACCAAGCTTTTAAATTTTGAATGGAAGACATCGGTTGTTGCTAATTTTGATATTTCACATGTAAATGTTGTCAATAAATTATTTAATGTTAATGTTATTTTTGTTAATATATTTATTTCATAATATAGTTAGATAATAATAGGATATTGATAAAATTATTAATTTATGATATAACTTAAAAAAGGGCCAAGCTCATCTACCCCTTCCACAATGTTGCGCATTCTTAATTCATAACGTAAAGTTTCCATAGCAGCATCCTCGAAAAGCTTGGCAAATAGAATTTGCAATTATTAATTTAAACGTAATAGTTTAGCCAAGTTCTTTTTTCTAATTAATTTAAACATAACACATGCAAATCTATTTTGCCAAGCTTTCGAGGATGCTGTTATGGGACACTGTACGTTTATGAATAAGAATGCCCGCCAAGTGGAAGGGAGATGAGCTTGGCCCTTTTTTTTAGATCCATTCCTTTGAGGGTGTAGGTTTGGCTGTATTTCTACCAGTTTGTTATGTGTGTATTCATACTTTTCAAGTTTCCATTACAAAAATTATTGTTAAAATATAAGTATTTTATCAAAGTTGATTTAAGTTTATGGTATTTGCAATAAACAATAGGATGTTTAAATATCTGGCCCGGATTCATGCTACATCCTGGGATAGGTGATATAACCAGGTATAACTACGGCATAAGAGACGGTTAAGTCTAGGCCAACTCACATCCAATTTAAAACTTTCCCATGTAAAAACAAACGCACAACTAATGTTATTTTACACCTATTTCACTGCATCCACAGCCATGAACTCATCAGATAATCAAAAAGAAATATTGAAAATTTTCACCTCTTTTGTTTTACATTTCATTAAAAGTGACATGAGGAGTGCGTGAGTTATTACAAAGAAAAAGAAAAAGCTATTATTGCCGTAATTTTGGAATAGCCTAGGACTATCATACCATTGTTTATCTGCATTAGGCATTTTAGTAATCAAAACTAGTTATTTGTACGGATGGTGTCAGACAAGTTGTGCTGGCTAGGGTGGCTAAGAAGGCATAGGGCTTGTCAAACATGTAATGGAATAGTACTTATTCTTATCTTAGTCCTATAGCCTAATGGAACTTTAGACCTACACTGTTGTATTATAAATAATTTTCTACATCTTGGGCCTAGCCAGGTCCGGTTTCTGATTTGTTTTATGAGGTATATTATGACACCTTTTCTCGTCCACACAAAGAAGAAAAATTTAAAAATGTCCGCTATTTGTTTACGTATCGCACTTCCGCCTAACTTGCTTGTACGTCAAACAAGTGTCAAGTAACTATAGTTACTTGTTGATTGTATATGCCTAGTGTATAAGGATTTTTAAAACCTTATTTGGAAGGCCGTCCAGCAAACTTTTCAACTTTTTTTTCAAAAGACTATATTACTATAACCTTAAAGTCCATGTAAAAGTTATGAACATGGTAGCCCCCACCCGTCTGGCAGATCGCGGGCCGATGAAAACTGACGAATAGATGTTCGCAGCGTAGCAGTAGTTAGCAAGTAGCAGTAGCATAATTTGAGCATGTTTCAAGCCATTTTTCACCAAGAAGGAATAAATCGTACCCCAATAAAATTTGGCATGTGGTCAGGTACCTAAATCCCCTCGATTGTGATAGTTTTCAATTCACATCACGAACATGACGGCGGGTAAACCACCTCGAAATCACCCCAACTCTGCTGGTGTATAAGGTGCTCTGTAGGTTGTTAAGCGCACCGCTAGGGCTTGGCTGCGGGCGCCCTAACTGGGGCAACAGATTAAGAAATATATATTCTTTTAAACAAAATAATGGGCTGGGCCACACTTCAAGAGCTCACCACTCTATGCACAGTCTCAGCACTTGTATCGTCCTGTTTTCGGCTTGGCCCCTTTTTGCCAAGTTTTTGCATTTTGTATGATATCAATAATTTTTTTGCAAACGTACACGGTATGGAGTTAGCATCCAAGTAGAGAAAATTACTTATTTACAAATGATACTAAATAATCTCCAATGATTGATCCATTCAAAAGTGTGAGCATCGCAGTTTTTAAATAAAAAAAAAAAAAAAAAAAAATTTTAACAATTTTGGGTTATTATTATTATCTAAGCTTCCGCGGACCATCTATCCAATTGCCGTTTGTATAGCACATGGCACTACGATGGATGACATTGGTGCACAAAATTTGGCTTCTCTAACATATCCATTGGCTTAGCAAAACACGAATAATATACTTTGTATTTTTGCATTAATCTAAGCTTCCGGTCATCTAACGAATTAACGTTGTAAAGCCCATGGCCACTGAGATGACGGACATCGGTGCAAAATTTTGCTTCGCTAACATTATCCTTGAGGGCCCCACCAAAGATGATACATAATTCGTCAGCCAGCCAGCCAAGAAGAAAATTATTCGAAACGATCGTGACGTATCAACAACTTCTAGACGAATAATCAGATCGGGATGAAACTTAAAAAAAAAAAACATGGACATCTCATAGTAATATAAAGCCACGATTGAAGAATATTGCAGGTTTAACTCACAGGTTTCGCGGCGCGAACGTGTTAATGCTCATGTCGGCACGTGCGGTATAGGCGTCTAGTGGAAGCGGGCGCCGCGCGTGGCTTGGCCGGTGCGCTTCCGCGTACCTTGATTCTATTAAAGGGGTTCTTTCAACCGCTAACTCAAAAAATAATTTCATTCAGGCTACCTAGTAAGAATTTATCAATGACAGAAAAATTATTGGGGCCACCAAGAGCTCCCAAATAAAATTGTCAACATGAAAATTGTCCGAGTAGGTCCATCTGGCAAAAATCTCCCATAAGAAATAACATGGGGGACGAGTCTTTATGCCCCGTGACTTGGGGGATTTTAATCCAAAAAAATATTGGCCATTATTGACGATCGACAGCCTTTTCTGTAACGCTTATATTTTGTTTGTAATTGGACAAGTATTCGCGTCAAAATATGCTGAATACCAAGAGGGGGTGTGATTGGAATGCATATTTTTGCGTGTTTGGAGGGTATATTTGGCACAGTTTCATAGACACGATGTTATAAAGGGGCATTTAGATTGGTACTATGCTCTTGATCTATGTGGACCAAAAAAGAAGCAGTTAAAGCCCAATTGAGAAAATTTTCCAAAACACGATTTTCGCCAATTTGTCGGATCCACAAAAAAATTAAAAAATTAGTGGTTTAATCCATTTACAAGATATAATTTTTAAAACGGTTATTTAAGTGAAGTATTGTGCCTAGATTACGTGGTAACAAAATATTTTTTGGTGTTTTTAGTCCTTTACGTAATATCATACAAGGTTTTGCACCCACCTTGCATGTCCTGGTACGATTCAGAGCGCCGTGGGGGGCGTTCACGACGCCCCTATAACGTTGATAATATATATATATGCCATGATCCATTTATCCTCGTGCAGATTTTATGATAGAGTATTGCGGTAAAACTAATTCTATTCTCAGTAATATCATACAAGGTTTTTATGCCCACCTTGCTGGTCTTCGGTGTGCTGCAATTATGACGTGAGGTAGTCGCAACGCCTCGCACAGGTTGCCCAAAATCACGATAGCGCAAAACATTCGAAATTTTCTAGGCCCAGTCCATTATAATTAAATGTATTCGCAAGACTCAAAACAAGTGTTCAATCAATGATGCAGGTCATGCAGTTTGTGTTTTATTTGAAACACTAACCGCGAATAAAAAACCTTTTTCAAATTTCGTAAAAGAGTAAGTATGATCAGAGTCATTGGTTGTGGCTTTAAACTTGGCGCCCCCCCCGACTAAGGGCTGAGGATTTGCGGCACTTAAATAGCACAAATGCTCACAAAATTGTGAAAAAAAAATTGGTGATTAAGCATGAATCTTTGGTGCCCCTCAGACGAGGTGTGAATAAGTCCGAAGATATGGCAGCACTAAAGCTGTGATTTTGAGGCAATAAAAGCCACTAAATCAGCACTAAATGATCACAAAAAATGAGCCCAACAGAGTCGGGAGGGTGCTGCGTGAACTTTGGCACCCCCGACCTTTTGGTTGAATAAGGCCGAAAATATGGCCAGCACTAAATCTGTGATTTGCCGGCAATAAAAAAGCACTAAATTAGGGACAATGCTCACAAAAAATGAGCATGATCGGAGTCGTGGGGGTGCTGCGTGAACTTGGCACCACCCCGAACCTGTAGTGAATAGTCCGAAGATATGCAGCCACTAAACTGGGATTTGCGGCACTGAAAAGAATGTAAATCAGCACTAAATGCTCACAAAAAATGAGCCTGATCGGAAGGGCGTGGGGGGTGCGCGGAACTTGGCACCCACCGACCTTTGGTTGAATAAGTCCAAGATAGGGGTCAGCACTCAATCTGGATTGGCGGCATAAATAACACTAAATCAGCACTAAATCCTCACAATAAAAATAACATGATCGGACCAAGTAGTGGGGCTGCTGCTGCGTGAACTTGGACCCCCCGACCTTTGGTTGAACAAGGCAAGATATGGCAGCACCTAAAATCTGGGTTTTTTGCGGCACAAATAGCACTAAATCAGCCACTAAATGCTCACAAAAAAATGAGCCTGATAGGAGTCGTAGGGCGTTGCGCGTGAACTTGGCACCCCCGACCTTTAGTTGAATAAAGTCCGAAGATATGGGCAGCACTAGATCTGTGATTTGCAGGCACTACAAGAGCCTAAATCAGCACTAAATGCTCACCCAAAATGAGCCTGATCAGAGTCTTGGGGGGTGCTGCCAGGAAATTGGCACCCCCCGACCTTAGTTGAATAAGTTCCGAAGATATGGCAGCACTAAACTGGATTGCGGCACTAAAAGCACTAAAACAGCACAAATTATCACTAAAAATGAGCCGGATCACGTGAGGTTTACTTTTGGGGTCTGCGTTGAATATGTGTGGCACCCCCACGTGACCTTAGTGAATAAGTCGGAAGATAGTAAGCAGCCTAAATCTGGGATTTGACGGCACTAAATAGCACTAAATCGCACTAAAGCTCACAAAAAATGAGCTGATCGGAGAGTCGGTGGGGGTGCTGCTTGAACTTGGCACCCCCAACGACCTTTGGTGATAAGTCCGAAGATAGGCAGCACTAAATCTGGGTTTTGCGGCCACTAAATAGCACTAAATCAGCACTAAATGCTCACAAAAAATGAGCCTGATCGGAGTCGTGGGGGGTGCCAAGTTCACGGACCTTTAAAAATAACAGGTAAAAGGTAATTTTCGCCCACAGAGGGTGAAAACGAAGAGTTTAAACGTTCATTACCGGATTCCCTGAATCATTTTTTATTTTAATAGCACAACATTACACTAAAATCTTGGTTATTACACCCCCGCCCACCCCATTTAAATGTTGGTGCAAAATTTTTCAGAAGATAAATTTTTATACGTGGCAAATTTGTAATTTCCATATCGTATCGACTATTTTTCAATAATAAAAAAAAAGTTTGGTACCAAATCATTCGTGACGAATCGATACATTGGTTGTGAATCAATCTTGTGCTCAAGATAAAATATTTACCGTCGATTTCGGCCCATTAAAGTTGGACATTGTCTAAATGGGACGTCCCTGACGTCATTCAACATTGTACCTTTACGACGGGTTTTGATTTTCGGTAACACAAACTATTGTTTTTCTGATACATACATCCCTAACGAAGGTGTTGAAACACAAAAATTTTTATGGGACCGCTAAAATTCGACTTTGAACTTTCAAAATAGCACTGAAAAAAAAGAAAACTTTTGCAATTTTTTTTCTCGGTTTTAACGAAATTTCCGGACAATTTTTTTCACTCTCTTCTGCATCCTCTTTAAAGCTTTCAAATCACCAAAGAACAAAACTCTAGAGTTTACCCAAAAATTTTAAAAAATTTCGGTACTGTGAAGGGCCGGGGTTTGAAAAGGGACGTTTTTTTTAAACGGTTACGCTTATTCCCCATGCGTATTGCCCACCTCCAAGATGACGGGTGACGCAAAAATTAGAAAAATTTTCCGCGGCCTTAAAGTGCAGAAAACCCGCCGCGCGCGAAAATTTTTTGGGCATTTTTCGAGAAAACGGGGGGGAAGACGGGGGTCCGCGCGACCGGGGGTTATTTTTTATCGAAATCCTCGATCCTTTCCGGTCTAGGGCCACCCAAATTCCGTTTCACACGCCCCCTCGTGGTGTGGAAAAAAACTCGTTTTATGGAAAACCTCGTTCCCCCAAGGTCCGTATGTTAACAGAGTATTAGTTATAGTGACAAGTCGCGCTCACGCCGGTTGAAAGCCGGGTGCGCAGGAAGGAAACCTCGTACTTGAAAACCTCGTAGTGGAAACCTCGTTACGGACAATGCGAAAAACACTAAGTCTACCGTCTGAAAATTTTTACGGACCCGGTGTACTCTTTGACAATCAATATCCGATCGCTTTTTTTTGTTTTCACTTAGTTTCGCGTAAGAAACATTTAGCCTGAGAATCAGAAGCTGCAGTTTTCACGTGGGGTTTTTCTCTGTCTTGTCTGCTCAGTTACCTGAAAATTAATTGCGACACAAAGTCCAAGTTCCTTTTTAATTAAACAGTGTAAACAAACAAAACTTCAATCGGTCAATTATTTTTATAAGAACTAGAGTTATTGTTGAAAAAATTAATTTTTTTAAATACACGCCCTCACTTGGTTTCCTTGATAAAACTAAAAAAAACAATCAACATCAATCAATCAAACATACCCATCAAACCCAGCATAACATTAAAATAACATTGCTTAACAAGTCGCGCCGAAGCGCGGCTTGAAGCGCTACGCCGGAGGGCGTGGGAAAACCTCGTACTCGGAATACCTCGTACCGTAGTTGGAAAAACCCCGTTGGACGCGACAAATCGCGAATCTGTCCAGTTGTGTACGGCCCGCATCGCGTAGGTTTGGGGTAAAGTTTGTCGTTATCCGAAATAAGTCTGGGACAAATTGTTTAAGGGACAACTTTCGTTACGGGAACGCCGGACGCTGTCCGCCGCCTCTAAGTACGAGTGAAAAAATGATTTTCGAACTGAACATTTTTGCGTCTTTTGTGGAAAAATGTCGTGAGAAAGTTTTTCCGGGGACAATGTTCGGGACTCTGGATGTGAAGACGCCACTTCATACTCAATTGTATTGCAAATGCTGATATCGATACATTCCCTGCGCCACGTCATGAGCCACAATTACGTGCAATCCTCGGGGAACGGTCCTCTGACCTGCCAGAAATGTGATGCTCCCAGATAAGACGCGTCAGACCGGCCAAGGCAGGCCAAGTGCTAATGAAACGATCCCAGTAACATACTTTGGTGTGTCTCGCCCGTCCGAAAGGTCGTGAATATCTTCCGTAGCCGTTTGCCTGAATTATTTGAAAATTCAAGGTCCGGTTGTATTACCATGGTTAGGTTTTACATTTCCTTTGAATGAGGAAAAATCGCAAACCGAGTATCAGTTTTCCAGTTTTTTCCTGTTCATTTTTGGCTATGGTAATTAAACAAGTATAAATTCGAGGCGACACCTAATTGAAGGCCAAGAATAATCAAAAAGTTCAAAATGCTGACGGCTTCCTTGTTTTCCTACACTTTTAAACATTCGCGGACGCTCGCCGGATCATACCCGGCCGCCCGAAGCTGCGGGTAAAAGAGGATGTATTAAAAAAATGTTATTACATTATTTAAAACAATTAAAAATTTTAAGAACCCTGGTTAATAACCCCTGCTGTGTCCCCTGTTCGACCAATACGGTTCCAAAGACCCAAGATGTACCCTATCGACAAAATTGCCCCAGAGCTATATTAAAAGAAACAGTCTGTTTTTTGAATTTTTACAAAATAGTGACAACAATTTAAAAATAAAATAATTTATATAAGGGCCGTCGTAAATCCCTCTGACGCCATTGTTGATCGCCCCAAAAATGCAATAATGGCCTGAAAGATATGCATAAATGTAATATTAATTCCATTTTCTAATAATCTCCCCCCCCCCCCTCAATCAAACTCTCGAAAATCGGAGTCTTGGGACCGCGGCCCTGCTGTGACGTAATTGAAAGAGCAAACAACCGAAAAAAGGTACTAAATTTCACTAAATAGTCAAGGTTTATGTATTGAAAACTCTACCTTTTCACCCTCTTCCCCCTCCCTTCTCCATCATATACCCACATCATGGATTCACCACAATGGAAATGCGGTCATAAACCTAGTTTCCGCAAAAAGCTTGGAAGATGTTTGATAAAAGTATTAATTTCCCATGTTCCAAAATCGGACCCCCCCCCCCCACACAAATTGCCCGAGTTTGTGAGAATAAAGAACTGTTTTTTGGATTTCCAAAATTGACGGTCGATTTTGTCACCGACGCTTTCGGAACCGCCTTGTCCGCCTGAAAACTTGTAAAAAAAACATTTTTTTGATTTTGGATCCACTGGATTTTTTGCCGGGTTTTTCCTGGACGCCCAAAAAGTCGGAGTCTCTGACGTCGGGTTCCGTAGTGCCGGGATGGCGTGAGATGGACAAACAATTGGCAAAAGTTATTAACAAAAGTAATGTTTTTTGGATTTCCCAAAAATGGACCAACGATTTTCGAAACACTTACGGCACTAGATTCGACCTCCGAAACATTTGGAAAAAAATTGGGCTAAATCTGGAAAACTTTTTACTTTTCCGGGGTTTTTCCGTGCGACGTCGAATTTCCGGGACGCTTTTCCGGGGAACGCAAAAATTAGCCTTACGTCAGTCGGTTCCGTAAAGCCAAGATGGCCCGCGAAAAAGGAGAAGAACTGCCCCGAGTAATGACGGAAAAGATAATGTTTTTTATCACAAAATGACCAACAACTTTTTTGAGAAATTCAAATAGAAAGAAACTTTACACACGTCTAAAATTGATAGATCCTCACTATGTTTTTGGACCCGGCCAGCTGACGTGTTCGGTTTCGGAGAAAAACTCAAAATGAAAAAAATTCAAATCCCAAATTCCCCTTTGGCACCAAAAAGGTGACGGTAGTTCCTGGGTCAAAACACGCATATTCCCAAGGCAAAAATTATGATCGTAAGTTTTTAGCCGTCCTGCAGTCCCTGTCGTGTTGGTTATGTACTGAAAACTCGACTTTACCCCCCCCCCCTTCCACTCTTCCACTTAATATCCACTCATCATGGCCCTCACGACGGAAAGGGAAATACTGGTAATTAAACATAATTTCTGCATAAGACTTGAAGATAGTGAATCAAATGTATTTAATTTCCATTCCAAAATCCCCCCCCTCCATCCCCCCACTAAAAACTGTGTAATTGCGGCGTCTAGTCAAACTGTCCTCGAAAATCGGATGCCTTGCACGCAGCCCGCCTGTGACATAATTTGAAAGAGCCAAAACCGAAAAAAGTTCCATAAATTTCACTAAATATTAAGGTTTTTGTATGTAAAAGTCGACTTAAATCCCCCCTCCACCACCACTTCGCTCATAAAAAACCCCATCTTGGCCCTCACGACGGCAAGTACTGGTATGTGAACATATTCGTCAAAGGCCTTGAAAATATTGATCAAATGTAGTAAATCCACATTTCCAAAATCCCCGTCGCCCCCCCCCCCCCAAACTGTGTCATTGCGGCTTTAAGTCAAACAGTCCTCGAAATGTCGGATGCTTGACGCGGCCTGTGACGTAAAAAACCGCAAAAAAAGTTAATACATTTCACAAAATATTAAATGTTAAGTATTGAAAATCGAACTTTACATTCACCATCCAACCCCCAGCCCTCACACAAAAATAGATACTGGGATTGTACTTAACAAGTGATTCATGTCCTGATTGCCCTTTATCATAAACCGACCCCTGTAGTGGTTCATGATTTATATAAAAATTAAACATTTTTTTTCAAAATTTAATTTTATTACATTATTATATTTTAACTACTCAAAATTGCCCCTTTAAAAACCTTTGACTGGTGAATGTCTAGCACGCCATACGTTTTGTAGATCTTGTCAGTTCTAAGTACTATGGTGTCATTTTGGATTTTGAATCGTCATTATCTCCACATGAACTTGTTTCAGGTGAATATTGGGTTGAATTGATTTCTTGGAATTGGATAGTAGGCTAACCCTTTCAGGGCCTCATGTTATGCAGAGCATTGCACATCTTACAACCACTTTAAGATATAAATAGATTTTGCTACAAAATAGCGTCTCAGTATATCCGAACACATTAAGCATGCCAAATGTTAAAATGAAATAATTTATTTTAAACGTTTTATTGAATTACAAATTAATTTTCAAGTGCAATTTCGGCGCTCAGGACTTTGAAATTGAAGACGGAAAGTAAATTTTGTTATTAAGATTGATGTTCAATATTAATTAATTAGCCCAACATGGTAGGGACCTAAACGTCGAATAGGGCCCGTTTCGGGGCATCCAAAAAATCATGTGGATAAGAAAATGCTATTACATTACTTAAATAATTACACATGGATGGCTTGTGAAGGAAAAAAAAACACGGCCGATGTAACAAAACACAAAGTGTTGTTATGATAACTGTAGATAAATGTCCCGTGCGTGCAAATTGATATTTTTCGTTTTCAAAAAATTAAAGTCTCCTTGGAGTTACGACCGCCAAGGTGGCCTATTATCCAGAAAAAGATGCCCACAACAACTGTAAAATAACAGGTCCGTGTCCGTGAACTTAGGCACCCCCCACGACTCCGATCAGGCTCATTTTTGTGAGGCATTTAGTGCTGATTAGTGCTATTTAGTGCCGGCAAATCCCAGATTTAGTGCTGCATATCTTCGGACTTATTCAACTAAAGGTCGGGGGGGTGCCAAGTTCACGCAGCACCCCCCACGATATGTCTGATCAGGTTCTCATTTTTTGTGAACATTTAGTGCTTGATTTATGTTTGCTATTTATGTTGCCGCAAACCAGATTTAGTGCTGCCTCTATCTTAGGACTTATTCAACTAAGTCGGGGGGGTTGCCAGTTAATGCAGCAACCCCCACGACTCGATCAGGCTCATTTTTTGGTGAGCATTTAGTGCTGATTTAGTGCTATTTAGTGCAGCAAATCCCAGATTTAGTGCTGCTATATCTTGGGGACTATCAAACCAAAGGTTCGGGGGGGTACCAAGTTCACTCAGCACCCATTACGGACTCCGATCAGGCTCATTTTTTGGTGAGCATTTTAGTGCGATTAGTCTATTTAGTGCCGCAAACTCCCAGATTTAGTGCTGCCCATATCTTCGGACTTTATTAAACAAAGGTCGGGGGGGTGCCAAGTTCACCCACAGACCCCACGACTACTGATCAGGATCATTTTGTTGAGCATTTAGTGGCTGATTTAGTGCTATTTAGTGCCGCAAATCCCGGATTTAGTGCTGCCAATATCTTCGGACTATTCACCCAAAGGATCGGGGGCTGCCAAGTTCACGCAGCACCACCCACGGACTCCGATCAGAGCTCATTTTTTTTGTGAGCATTTAGTGCTGATTTAGTGTATTTTAGTGCCGCAAAAACCCAGATTTAGGCTGCATATCTTCGGACTATTCAACCAAAGGTCGGGGGGGGGGGGGTTGGGTGCAAGTTCCCACACAGCATATAAGGCACATACAGCTTATTCTGCACACTATTGTTTCCTTCTTTATGCTCTTCTAATGTGAATCAGTTAAATAGTCGCGAAATGAAGTATTAGTACATTATGTAGTGCCAGTAAAAAAATGGCTAACTATAGGCAAAAATGTAATACCAGCGTTAAAAATTTGCAATATAATATCGATTTTGTAATGAAAAATTCGAAAATAACTGGCTCTACGAGCAACTTTTAATTAATTTAATTAAAATAATCAGTTAATAATGTGACACAAAATTTCATAGTGTCAAAAAAATTAGTCATTGGTCTTGTCATGAGGGCGGCGGAAGCGTCGCGACGGCCCTTATAACGTTGATAGAGAGGCTTGATCACTTTAACTCGTGCACTTTTCCTGATAAGTAGTATTGCGGGTAAACTGTAACCATTACAAAAATGCAAAAACTTGGCATAAAACAGCGGCCACGCCGAAAACAAGGAAGATACAGAGTTGGCTCAAAACTGCATAGAGTGGTGAGATCTAGAAGTGGAATCAAGCCCATTATTTTATTTAAAAAAAATATGTATATATTTATAATTAATAATGAATTAAGAATATTAATCAATATCCAAATTAATCTGACTTTAAATATGAAATGATTATATTAACAAAAATAATCATAAACATTAATTAAATTTATTAAAACATTTACGTGTGGAAATACCAAAATTAACAGAGCCATTAAAATTAAAAGCTTGGTCGATGGATTTGGATTGTTATGTTTTGGTTAGTTCAGTAACGACAAACCAAGTTAAAAAATCATCGACCAAGCTTTTTAATTTGAATGGCGTTGTTAATTGATATTTCCACATGTAAATGTTCAATAAATGTATTAAAGTTAATGTTTATTTTGTTAAATATTCACTTCATAAATTATAGTTAGATAATAATATTGGGATATTGATAACATTATTAATTTATTATATAACCTTAAAAAAAGGGCCAAGCTCATCTACCCTCCACATTCGCGCCATCTTAATCATAAACGTAAAAGCTGTCCCCTCGCAGAATCCTCGAAAAGCTTGGCAAATAGAACAATTAAAATTTGCAATTATTAATTTAAACGTAATAGTGTAGCCCAAGTTTCTTTTTCTAATTAATTAAACATAAAAATGCAAAATTCTATTTTGCCAAGCTTTTCGAGATGCTGTTATGGGACACTCGGTACGTATGAATAAGAATGCGCAAATGTGGAGAGGGTAGATGAGCTCGGCCCTTTTTTTTAGATCTCATTCTTGAGTGTGTAAGGTTTGGCTGTATTTCTAACCAGTTTTCGGTATGTGTGTGATCTCATTACTTTTTCAAGTTCCATTACCAAAATTATTTGTTAAAATATAATATTTTATCAAAGTGATTTAATTTTTATGGTATTCTGAAAACAATAGGATGTAAAATATCTAGCCCGGGTGCATGTACATCATGGGTATAGGATGGGATATAAAACCATGGTATAACGAGGATAAGGATGGTTAAGTTCTAGGCAACTCACATCCAATTAAAACTTTTCCCATGTAAACAACAAACGCACACTATTATTTTTACAACCTATTTCACTTTGCATCCACAGCCATGTAAATCATCAGATACATCCAAAGAATATGAAAATTTTCACCTCTTTGTTTTACATTTCATTAAAAGGACATAGAATTGCGGTGAGTTTATTAAAAGAAAAGGAAAGGCCTTTATATTGCCGTAAATTTTGGAATAGCCTAGACTATCATACCATTGTTATCGACCATTAGGCTTTTAGTAATCAAAAATAGTTTATTTGTACGCGGGATGTCTGTGTCAGAACAAGGTTGTGCTGGCCAGGGGTTGGCTAAGAAAAAGGCCTAGGGCTTGTCAAAACATGTTAATGTAAGTAGTACTTATTTTATCTAGTCCTATAGCCTAATGGAACTTAGACTCACTGTTGTATATAAATTAATTTTCTACATCTGGGGCTAGGCCAGGTACGGTTTTTCTGATTTGTTTATTGAGAGTTATAATGACACCTTTCTCGTTCCACACATAAAGAAGAAAATTTAAATGTCCGCTAATTTGTTACGGATCGCACTTCCCGCCTAAACTCTGACTTGTACCGTCAACAAGTGTCAAAGTAACTATAGTTACTTGTGATTGTATGCTAGTGTATAAGGCTAATTTGTAAAACCTTATTTGGAAGACTCCAGCAAACTTTTTCAACTTTTTTCAAAAAGGACTATATTCACTATAACCTTAATGTCCATGTAAAATATGAACATTGTAGCCCCACCCGTCTGGTCAGAATCGCGGGCCGATTGAAAACTGACGAATTAGATTTTAGCAGTCGTAGCAAGTAGTAGCAGTAGCAGTAGTAGCTAATTTGAAGCATGTTGCAAGCCATTTTCTCACCCAAGAAGGACTAATCGTACCCCAAGTAAAATTTGCATGGTGTTGTCAGGATACCTAAATCCCTCGATTGTGATAGTTTCAAGTCACATCACGTAACATGAACGGCTGGGTAACACCTCGAAATCCACACAACTCTGCTGAGTGTATAAGGGGTTGAGTGTGTAGCGCACCTCTGCTTGGTGCGGTCGCCCTACGGGCATCTAGATTAATAAAATATATATTCTTTTCAAACAAAATACATGGGCCTGGCCACACTTCAAGATCTCACCACTCTATGCAGTCTAGCCACTTGTAATCTTCCTTGTTTTTCGGCTTGGCCCCTTTTTGCAAGTTTTTGCATATTTTTATATGATATCAATAATTTTTTTGGAACGTACACGTTGGTGTTAGCATCCAAGTAGAGGAAAATACTTATTTACAAGATTCTAAATAAAATCTCACTGTGATAATTAAAAGGTGGGAGCATCGCAGTTATAATAATTTCGTTTCTTTATAATCTAAGCTTCCGGACATCTAATCCAATTGCACGTTTGTATAGCCACATGGTGACTAAGATGACTGACATTGGTGCAATTTTGGCTTCTATAACATTATCCCATTGCTTAGCAAAACACGAATTAAATACCTTGGTTATTTTGCCTATCAAGCTCCGGTATCTAACGAATTTAACGTTTTTTGTAAAGCCATGGCCATGAGATGACGACCATCGGTGCAAAAATTGGCTTCTCAACATTATCCATTGATGGGTTCCACAATACTGATACATAATTCGTCAGGCCAGCCAGGCCCAAGAAGAAAATATTTCGAACGATCTTGACGTTGCTCAACAATTCTAGACGCATCATCAGATCGGGAGAAACTTAAAAATATGGATCATTCATAGTAAAAGGCCCATCGATTGAAGATATGCAGGTTTTAATCTACATGGTTTCGCGTCGGCGACACCGTGTTAAGTGCTCATGTCGGCGGCGGTTAATAGGCGCTAGTGGAAGCGGAAGCCCGCGCGTGCTTGGCCCGCGTGCGCTTCCGCGTATCATTGATCTATTAAAAGGGGTATTTAAACCGCTAAACTCAAAAAATATATTTCATTCAGGCTACTAGAATGAAATTTAAGCAATGAACAGAAAAATTATTTGGGGCCACCAAGAGCTCCCAAAAAATTGTTTCAAACCATGACATTTTTCGAGCTAGTACCATCGGCAAAAATTCTCCATAAAGAAAACAAAAGAAATAACATGGGGACGATCTTTATGCCCCAGTGACATGCGAGGATTTATCAAAAAAATTGCCATTTATTGTACGTACTCGACAGCCTTTTCTGAAAATTCTCTAGATTTTTGTTTTGTAATTTGGACAAGTAGTTCGGTCAAAATATGCTCGATTACCCAAGATGGTTTGAGTTTGGGAATGAATATTTTTGCTGTGTTTGAGGGTATATTTAGGCACAGTTGTCAAGGCCACGAGAATAAAGGGGCATTTGAGATTGGTACTATTGCTCTTGTTGATCTATGTGGACCAAAAAAGAAGCAGGTTAAAGCCAATTGAGAAAATTTCCAAAACACCGATTTTTTCGCCAATTTCTGGAGCCAAACATTAAAAAATTCGGTTTATCACATTTACAAGATATAATTTTTTGAAACGGTTATTAGTGAAGTATTGTGCGTAGATTACGTGGTAAAAAAATATTTTTTGGTTGTTTTAGTCCCTTTAAGTATATCATACAAGGGTTTTTGCCACCCACCTTGCAGGTCCTGGTACGCTTCAGAGCGCTGTGGGGGGGGCGTCCACGACGCCCTATAAACGTTGATTATATATCTATATATGCACGAACCTTCACTATCTCGTGCCGAGTTATGATAGGAGTATTGGGTAAACTATATTTTTAAGTATATATACTAAGGTTTCAGGCCCACTTGCTGGTCTGGTGTGCTGCAAGTATGACGTTGAGTGTAGGCCGCAACGCCTCGCCAGGTGCCCAAATCAACGATAGCGCAAAAACACGAAATTTTCTATGCCCCGTCACTTTATAATTAATATGTATTCGCAAGACTCAAAAACAAGTTTCAAGCAATGATGAGGTCATGCAGTTTGTGTTTTATTTGAAACACCAACGGCGAATAATAAACCTTTCAAATCGTGTATTAAAGAGTAAGTATGATCAGAGTCATTGGTGTGGCTTAAAATTTGGCGCCCCCCCGGGACTAAGGGCTTGGAGGGATTTGCCGGCAATAAATAGCACTAAATGATCTCACAAAAAATTGTTGAAAAAAAAATTTGGTTGATATTAAGCATGAACCTTGGTGCCCTCAGACTTAGGGTGAATAAGTCCGAAGATATGCAGCACTAAATCTGTGATTAGGCAATAAAAAGCACTAAATCAGCACTAATGATCACAGAAAAATGAGCCCAATCAGAGTCGTGGAGGGTGCTGCCAAGTGAAACTTGGCACCCCCCGACATTTGGTTGAATAAGTCCGAAATATGGCAGCACTAAATCTGGGATTTGCGGCACTATAAAAGCACTAAATAGGATAAATGCTCACAAAAAATGAGCCTGAATCGGAGTCGTGGAGGGGTGGATGCTGAAATTGGCACCCCCAGACCTTAGTTGGAATAGTCCGAAGATTTATGGGCAGCACTGAATAAATCTGGATTTGCGGCACTGAAAAAGAAGTTAAATCAGGCACTAAATGCTTACAAACAATGAGTCTGATCGGACTCGTGGGGGGTGCTGCGTGAATTGCAACCCCCGACCTTAGTTGAATAAGTCCAAAGATATGGCAGCACTAAAATCTGGATTTGCGGCACTAAAAGAAATAAATCAGCAATAAATGCTCACAAAAAGAGCCTGATCGGAGTTCGTGGGGGGTGCTGCGTTAACTTGGCACCCCCCCGACTTTGGGCTTTGAATAAGCGAAGATATGGCAACACTAAATCTGGGATTTGCGGCACGACAATAGCACTAAATCAGCACTAAATGCTCAACAAAAATGAGCCTGTCGGAAAGTCGTGGGGGGTGCTGCGTGAACTTGGCAACTTCCCGACCTTGGTTGAATAAGTCGAAGATATGGCAACACTACAAACTCCCGGATCTGCGGCACTAAATAGCACTAAGATCAGCACTAAATGCTCACAAAAAAATGAGACTGATCGGAGCGTGGGGGGTGCTGCGTGAACTTGGCAACCCCGACTTTAGTTGAATAAGTCCGAAGATATGGCAGCACTAAATCTAAGATTGCGGCACTAAATAGCACTAAATCATCACTAAAAAGGCTCACAAAAAATTGAGCATGCCTGCGGAGGGGTCGTGGGGGGGTGCGCGTGAACTGGCACCCCCCGACTTTGGTGAATAAGTTACCGAAGTATACTGGCAGCACTAAATTGGGATTTGCCGGCACCAAATAATCACTGAAATCAGCCTAAATCCTCACAATAAATGAAACCTGACGGAGTGGGGGCTGCTGCATGAACTTGGCACCCCCCCGGACCTTTGGTTGAAAAGTCCGAAGATATGGCAGCCACTAAATCGGGTTTGCGGACTAAATAGCACTAAATCAAGCACTAAATGCTCACAAAAAATGAGCCTGTAGGAGTCGTAGGGGGCTGCGTTGAACTTGGCACCCCCCGACCGTTAGTTGAATAAGTCCGAAGATTCTGGCAGCACAGATCGTGATTTGAGGCACTAAAATAGCCTAAATCAGCCACTAAGATGCTCACAAAAAATGAGGCTGATCGGAGTCTGGGGGGTGCTGCGTAGATAACCTTGTGGCACCCCCCCGACTTGTTTGGTGAAGAAGTCCGAAGATTATGGCAGCACTAACTCTGGATTTGAGGCACTAAATAGCACTAAAATCAGCACTAAATGTCCACACAAACAAATGAGACTGATCAGAGTTCGTGGGGGTGCTGCGTAAACTTGGCACCCCCCCGACCTTAGTTGACTAAGTCGAAGATATGGGCAGCACTAAATCTGTGGATGCGGCACAAATAGCACTAAATCAGCACTAAAATCTCACAAAAAATGAGCTGATCGAGTCGTGGGGGGTGCTGCGTGAACTTGCACCCCCCCGACCATTTAGTGAAATAAGTCCACGACCACCCCACACACTGATGGCAGCACTCTAAAATCTGGATTGAGGCACCAAATAGCACTAAAATCAGCAGTAAATGATCACCAAAAAATGAGCCTGATCGGAGTCGTGGGGGGTGCTGCGTGAACTTGCACCCCCCCGACTTGGTTGAATAAGTCGAAGGATATGGCAGCACTAAATCTGGGTTTGGCGGAACTAAATAGCACTAAACTCAGCAATAACTGCTCACAAAAAATTCTGAGCGCCTGCATCCGATAAGTCGTGGGGGGTGCCAAGTTCTGACGGACCTTAAGAATTAACAGGTTAAACAGGTTAATTTTCGCCACAGAGGGTGAAAACGAAAGAGTTTAAAACGTCATACCGGATTCCCTGAATCATTTTTATTTTAAGATGCACAACATTACAACTAAAATCTGCGTTTACACCCCCGCCCACCCCTATTAATGTTGGTGCAACATATTTTTCAGAAGATAAAATTTTTATACGTGGCAAATTTGAATTTCCATATCTATCGAACTATGTTCAATAATAAAAAAAAGTTGGTACCAAATCATTCGCGACGAATTCGATACATTGTTGTGATGAAGTCAATTTGTGCTTCAAGATAAAAATATTTACCGTTCGATTCGGCCCATATTAAGTTGGACATTGTCTAAAATCGGGACGTCCCTGACGTAATTCAACATTGTACCTTACGACGGGCGTTCGATTTTCGGTACACAAACTATTGTTTTTTCTTGAGACATACATCCCTAACGAAGGTGTTGAAAACACGAAAAGTTTTTTATGGAGAGAGCGATTAAATTCGACTTTTGAACATTTCAAAATTAGCACTGAAAAACGACAACTTTTGCAGATTTTTTTCTCCAGAGTTTTAACGAATTTTCCGGGACAATTTTTTTCACCTCTTCTGCCTCCTCTTTAAAGCTTTCAAAAGCACCAAAGAACAAAGCCTAGAGGTTTCCCAAAAATTTTAAAAAATTTCTGGTACTGTGAAGGGCCGGCGTTTGAAAACGGGACGTTTTTTTTTTAAACGGTACGCTTATTCCCCATGGTATTGCACCTCAAGAGAGGATGACGGGTGACGCAAAAAAAATTAGAAAAATTTCCGGGCCTTAAAGTGCAGAAAGAAAAACCGCCCACCCGCGCGCGAAAAATTTTGGACATTTTCGAAGGGAAAACGGGGGGGAAGACGGGGTCCGCGCGACGGGGGTATTTTTTATCGAACTCCTCGATCATTTCCGGTCTAGAGCCACCCAAATCCGTTTCACAACGCCCCTCGTGGTGTGGAAAAAAAAAACTCGTTTATGGAAAACCTCGTTCCCCCCAAGGTCGTATGTTAAACAGAGTATTAGTATAGTGACAAGTCGCACGCCACGCGCGGCTTGAAAGCCGCTGCGCGGAGGGGAATGGAAAACTCGTACTTTGAAAAACCTCGTAGTTGGAAAACATCGTTGACGCGGACAAAATCGCGGAATCGGTCCAGTGTACGGCCGCGATTACGGTAGTTTGCGGTAACGTTTGTCGTTATCGAAGTCCTGGGACAAATTTGTTTACGGGGACACTTTCGGTACGCCGCCGGACGCGTCATGCCGCCTCTAAGTACGGTTTTCTTTTTTTCTTTTCAAATAATTTCGAAATCGAACATTTTTACGCCTTTTGTGTCAAATTGTGAAGAAATGTTTTCTGGGACAATGTTCGGGACTCTGATGAGAAAGACGCCACTTCATACGCACTTGTATGCAATCGCTGGCTATCGAACATTCCCTGCGCAACGTCTATGAGCCACATTCACGTCAATCCTCGGAAAAGGTCCGGTACCTTGGACAGAAGGTTGATGCTCCACGCGACAGACCGGCCAAGCCAGGCCAAGCTATGCAACAATCCAGTACCATCTGGTGTGTCTAGCCCGTCCGAAGGTCGTAAACTCGAGCCGTTGCCATTATTGAAAATTTAAGACGATTCCGTTGTATTTACCTGTAAGGTTTTACATTTCTTCTGATGAGGGAAAAATCGCAAACCGAGACAGTTTTCCAGTTTTCTTTCATTCTCGGCTAGGTTATAAAACAGTAAAATCTGAGGCGGGGACAAATGCATGGCCAAGAATAATCAAAACGTTCAATTGCTGACGCTTCCTTGTTTCGAAACTTTTTCAGTGACGTCGCCGGATCCTACCCGCCGCCCCGAAGCTGGGGGTAAAAGAGGACATTGTGGAAAAAAAAATTGACAAATCGGAAAATTTTTTGGGTACTTTTTTCCGGTTTTTTCCGTGACGCCGAATTTTCCGGGACCCCTATTCCGGGATACCAAAAATTAGCCTCGTCATCCGGTTCCGTAAAGCCCAAGATGGCCCGGAACGGAGAAGAACTGTCCGAGTTTATGACGAAAAGAATGTTTTTTTATCACCAAAATGACCAACCACTTTTTTGAGAAATTCAAAGAAATTTTTTAAAACACGTCAAAAATTTGACAGATCCTGACTATGTTTTTCGACCCGGCCCGCTGACGTGTTCGGTTCGGCGAAAAACTCAAAATGAAAAAAATTCAATCCAAAATTCCCCTTTGGCACCCCAAAAAAGGGTGACGGTAGTCCGGGGTCAAAACGCGTCAATTTCCCAAATGAAAAAAATTATGATCGTAACGTTTTTAGCCGCCCTGCAGGTCCCTGTCGTGTTTGTTTATGTACTGAAACTCGACTTTACCCCCCCCCCTTCCCCTCCCCCCCGTCATATCCCCTCATCATGGCCCATCACGACGGAAATACTGGTAAACATAATTTCTGCAAAAGGCTTGAAGATAGTGATCAAATGTATTAATTTCCATTTCCAAAATCC
Organism: Sweltsa coloradensis; assembly: GCA_024449915.1. Classification (NCBI taxonomy): domain Eukaryota; kingdom Metazoa; phylum Arthropoda; class Insecta; order Plecoptera; family Chloroperlidae; genus Sweltsa; species Sweltsa coloradensis. Next base: position 1,366 of record JAMZAV010013629.1, on the reverse strand, counting down.
CCCCCTTTCCCCGCCCCCCCCCCCCCCACTAAACTGTGTAATTGCGGCGTCTAGTAAAAACGTCCTGGGAAAATCGGGTGCCTTGCACGCAGGCCCTGTGACATAATTTGAAAGAGCAAAAAACCCAAAAAAGTTCCCAAATTTCACTAAATATTTAAGGTTTTTTGTATGGAAAAGTCGCTTAACTCCCCCTCCAAACCCCCCACTTCGTTCAACTCCTCATCTTGGCCCATCACGAAAGGGAAAAACTGGTATTGAACATAATTTCGTCAAAAGGCTTGAAATATTGATCAAATGTATTAAATCCCATTTCCAAAATCCCCCGTCGCCCCCCCCCCCCAACGTGTCCCTTGCGGCGTTAAGTCAAACAGTCATCTAAAATTTGGATGCCTTGGACGCGGCCCTGGACGTAAAAAACCGAAAAAAGTTAATACATTTCACCAAAAAATTAAATGGTTTAAGTATTGAAAACTCGACTTTTACATTCCCCCCTCCCCCCCCCCCCACACAAAAATAGTCTGGGATTACCCTCAACAGTGGTTCATGTCCTCGATTGCCCCTTTATCATAACCCGAAAACCCCCGTAGTGGTTCATTGATTTATATAAAATTAATTCATTTTAAAATTTAATTTTTAATTACATTTATTTATATTTTAACTACTCAAAATTGCCCCTTTAAAAACCCTTTGACCTGGTGAATGTCTGGCAAAGCATACGCTTTTGTAGATCTTGTCAAGTTCTAAGTACCTATGTGTGTCATTTTGGATTTTGAATGTCATTTTCTTCCACATGAACCTTGTTCGGTGAATATTGTGTTGAAATTTATTTCTTGAAAATTGGATAGTAGGCTTAACCCTTTCAGGGGCCCCATTTTATGCAGAGCATTGACATCTTCTTACAACACTTGAGATATAGAAGAGTTTGCTACAATAGCGTCTCAGTATTATCCGAAACACGTAAGCATGCAAATGTAAATGATAATCATTTATTTAACGTTTTTGAATTACAAATTAATTTTCAAGTGCAATTTCGGCGCTCAGGACCTTTGAAAAGTGAGACGAGTAAATTTTGTTTTAAGATTAAGGCTGCACAGGAGTAGCTATAATATCGGCGCGATGCAGTGTCCCCCCCCATTTCAGTTTGGAACTCGGCCCACAATTATCATATCGGCATAATTTTTTTTTTAATCTTTTCACGATAAAATTTACAAGAACTTTTTGTTATGTCGATTTTTGAAATTGAATATAAAATGGACTTATAAAAAATTGCGAAATTTACAATATTTTGAAAAATTTTCCTTCACTTTAGAGCTTTATAAAAAAATTACAAAACTTTTTATGGAAAATTACATCCACAAGTTCCAAT